>RJWM01016017.1:13434-46502 GCA_004363535.1 Dasyprocta punctata | reverse complement strand
ACATACTATGCTTAGTAAGTTTGAGCAGGCACAAACAAAAAAATAAATGAGCTTAAGCAAATTATAGAAGTACAACACAGGAAGCAAATGGATTCCATAAAGCAGATTCAAGCAGATATTCAGGACAATAGAAACTCCATTGAAAGTATTCAAAGTAGATTTAGACCAATGTGAGGATAGGATCTCAGATATTGAAGACAGGCTAGCAGTTAGTGACCAGGAAAAGATTCCTCAAAAGTAGTAAGGGAACATGAGAAATCAATCCAGCAACTGCTTGATGAGACAAAGAAAAATAACTTAAGATTAACTGGAGTCAGTGAACAAGCAGGAGATACTACAAATGACATTAAAAACATCCTTAGAGACATCGTGTCAGAAAATTTCCCTGGTAGAGAAAAAGAATTTGACATACAAATAAGTGAGGCACACAGAACTCCAATTAGCAATGATTAAAAAAAAAATCTACTTCCAGGCATATCATAGTCAAAATTCCAGAAATTCAACACAAGAATAAAATTTTAAAAGCTGTTAAAGAAAAGAAACAAATCACCTAAAGGAAAGCCCATTAGAATTACAGTGGACTTCTCAGCACAAACTCTCGGCCCTGGTTTTTTTGAGGCAGGGTCGCACTATGTAGCTCAGGCCAGCCTTGCACTCGAGTTGTACCCCAGGCTAGCCTTGAACTCACAATGCTCCACCTACCTCAGCCTCCCGAGTGCTGGGATTAAAGGTGTGCGCCACCACGCCCGGCTCTTTTCTTTTTTCTTTTCTTTTCTTTTCTTTCCTTTTCTTTTTTAGTTTAATTCCTAGAGAGATACCTGTTAGTTGCCTGCAGTGGGTTGCTTAAATGGTGGTATTAAGGATTTCTAGGTGATGAGCACGTTCCTGAGATATCTTCCAGGTGTAGCTGGTTCCTGGGCTCCGAGTCTATTAGAAAATCCCACCTCCTCGGTTTGTCAGAGATGAGAAACCACTGCTCACCTAGCCCAGACCCTGGTTCCCTGGCACTGTGCCTCCACTTTCTCCGTGATCCCCAGTCAATCTCAGTCCTGGACCATCAGGGCCAACAGCTATGCAGATCAATCGAGTTAATTCAGGCTGCAGTGGCACCCACAGCACCAAACACAGCCAACAAAACAGTATACTGAGCCAATCCCTGATTTACAACTCTCAACCATATAAACTGAATTTGTAACCATACATCAGAATACAAAACAATCATATACAATACAAGGGCCGGGGATTTGGCTCAGCGGCATAAGCACCTGCCTGGCTGCTGCGAGGTTGTGAGTTCGATCCCTGGTACGAGGAAAAAAAAATCATATACAATACATAGGTCCACAATATGTCAATTCTGTCTTCAAGGGTCAGGACCCAAAATTAACTTAAGAGAAAGCAGAGAAGTGGGAAAAGAGAAAGAGACTGTAAGTAGGTTGGAGGACAAAGATGGGTCCCACCAACCAGGGAAACCGCTGCAGAAGACTGAGGGAAAAGAGAGCCAAAAGAGACAAAAAGTAGAACAGAACAAAAAACCACACCCAGAAGGAGGGCAGAAACCACTCTCACACTCAAAAAAAAGAAATAGTAATAATAATAAACTAAAGAAAACAAACAAAAAGAGTTCACTTCCAAGGTTCTCTCTGGATTCACTGGTAGACAGCCTGTGGAGACAGGGACCCAAATCATGGCACTGGATCCCCGCAAGTCAACAACTGCTAGTGGACGGAGTAGTAGACAACCTTAGCAGGCCTGCCCTGAGAGCGGCCTCCTCGGGCTCGCAGCCATCCGAGCAGTCTCCTCAGGTCTGCGCCCAGCTAGGAGCTGCTGGGGGAAGCTGGCAACAGTTTTAGCCCCAGGCATATCTGGCCTAACCCCAGAATGGCTTCCAGAAAATCGCTCTCTCCTGCGGGAGGACCAAGCCCTCTGCACTCACCGCCAGCCAGCACAGTCCTCTGCACCCGCCGCTCTCCTCCACCGAGGAATGGCTCGGCAGAGGCCCCGGGTGCTGCGACCGTGTGCCCCAGGCTCCAACAGCTCCCCTCACACAGTGAGTCCGGCTCCGGGCAAAGGCACCGCCAGCTACGGCCTGCTTCTTTGGTGAATTTTTTCTTTTCACTCTCTGTGGGGTTCGATTCAGACTTCAGACTCTTCCTGAGTCTAAGCAACCCACTTCCCGCCTTTTTGTCTTCCTCAAGCTGGTGTATTCCCACGTCTAGATGGTGTCTCTCAGAGAGGCTGTTTTCTCTAGTGCTTACTACTCCACCATCTTCCCGAGAATCTTATTAATGGCCCAGAATGCGACATCCCCAGTGCTTCCCGAACTGGGACAGTGCACAGTGACTGGGTCACAGGAAGCTCTCGGGGTCCTCGTGTTCTGGGTCTGGATGCAGGTACTGTTTTTGGATGCATTTTCCTTGCAAAAACTAGTTATCTGGGCTCCTTTTTCTATATGTACATTCTACTTCATTTTCTTTTTTTTTTTTTTTTTTTTTTTTGCGGCACTGGGGATTGAACTCACAACCTCGTGCCTGGCAGGGCAGGCGCTTAAGGCACTGAGCCAAACTCCCGGCCCTGGTTTTTTGAGGCAGGGTCGCACTATGTAGCTCAGGCCGGCCTTGTGCTCGCGTTGTAGCCCAGGCCGGCCTCGAACCCACAACTCTCCGCCTACCTCAGCCTCCTGAGTGCTGGGATTAAAGGCGTGCGCCACCACGCCCGGCTCTACTTCATTTTCTATTTGCTGTCCTATAAGAATTTTTGGATGCAATAACAGCACATGTAAGAGCCCACGTAACGGATGTGACAGAGCTTTTGTTAGGTTTAGATCTAGAAAGTCCCTCGGAGCCTCTGTTCTGCTGCTGGGCTGTGGAGGTCGCAGGATGGAGGCTGACGGTCCCGGCTGAGTGTGCCGGGAGCCGGCGGGTCTGGCCAGGACGCAGTCGCTGCGGAGGCTGTGCCTCCCTCTCGGGCCTCTCCGGGTGGCGGGGAGCAGCTTTCTTCCGCCACGTCCTCTGCGTTTCTGCCCTGGAGCCAGACAGCTTCGGGCTGGACACACTAGACACCACTTCTCCCTTAGTCAGGGGTGTCAGACACTGTCCCAGCATGGGGAAAGGAGCTGAGACACCTTCACTTCCAGTGTTACTGCTGAAAGAAAACCCTGCTGAGTGAGGCTGCGCACTCAGCGGAAGCCCGCGGCAGCTGCGTGAGGCAGACCGGAGTTCTGTAGTGACAGCAGTCCTGGGGACACCTGCTCTTCCGGCTTAGCCACATACCCCTTCTGCGGACTCTCCAGGGTCCCGCTTCAATGGAATTCACACAGCTATTCACAGATGAGCGGACAGGAGCCCTGGGGTTCAGGGCCTGCCCAGCCTGTCAGTAGCGGGTTGTGTGCCCAGGACGTAAAGCCCGAGCCCTGACTTCCATTGTTTTCATGGACTCTGCCCCGGGGAGCTCAGGAACAGAAGCGGACAAGTGTGTCACTCTGTCCTGCTCCTTGAGGCCGAGATCCCAAACCCCAGCTCTCTGTCCCAGGCAAGTGTCAACCCTGACTGTCAAAGACAGCTGCCTTGACTCTTCAGAGTGGAACTGCTTTCTGCCCCTGCTCGTGGAGGCTCGTCTCGCACACAGATCCTAGACTGGCCTGGGGTCTCCTCCACCTGCTTTCCGGACCCCTTGGTCTTTAGAGTCCTACCCAGCCTAGGACCTGACCGGCCCTCTGAGCTCTGTGTGTGATTGAGAGTCCTCGCCCTCTGCCGACACAGACCTCCTCCAGTGTAGGCTGGGGTGAAACTTGTCACCACTGAGGAACGAAGCTTCCATTCTCCCCGGGGAGATGAGAGGGGTCTGCCTGGAAGGCTGGATCTGAGACACAGTGCACTCTAAAATATTACGTGTATCAGGACATTTTAAAAGAACATGAAAACAGTTGTAAACCTAAAAAAATATATATATAAATGCGCCAGAAAACTCTTAATATATATATGTAAAATATATATATATGTGTGTGTCTGTGTATATATATATATATATATATATATATATATATATATAAATTTGTAAACCTAAATGACAACTGTTGGGCATGTTAATGTAGTGGATTAAAGTTACTTTTGTAGTACTACTTTTATAAACTCAACACTATTTACATTTATTATAAATATAATCTCCTATGTGCTGGGAACAAAAGTTCCTTCTAATTTCCAACCTTATCTGAGAGCCTTCTACAAGTTATCTTAAATGTTTCTAAGATGACCATACTACTTACTGGTTGTCCTTTCATTTTTAACTTGTCCTTTCAGAGCAGCCTGAAATTGCTTAATTATAGGCACCTTAGCAAACTACAAGGTACCTGTGTTAACTCTCTAGTTATTCTTCCAGGGACATAATTAATTATGATCAATTTTTTACTCAGAAGAAGCATCTGCTTCAAAATCATAAATGTGGTACAGAATATAATTTGAAAAGCTGAAATTCTTTAATATGTTTCTTTTGACCAGCCCCTGGCCGTGGTAACCGGGACACGGCGCCTGGTTCTGTCTGCAGACCTGGGTCCACTCCCAAACCCGGACGCCGCCGGGCACTCAGCCGAGGCGCTTCCCAATGCCTGCATGACACTGTCGCAGGGGCTTGCAGGCGGCAGTCTCACTGCCGTCATGGAAGTGAGTTTATGCTGTGAGCCACACACAAAAGCGTGATGCTTGCAGACCTCACACCTGTCAGCCAGCCTCTGAAGATGGTGAGGACACGTGGACAGATTTAGTGTAGCTTCAACATTAAATTTGCAGTTGTTGATACTATGTGGAAAATTACAGAAACCACTTACTTGGCAGCATTTCAGTCGCAAAATTTATCTCAAAATGACAAGAATAATTCTGTCAAGGTGTTAGGCTTATTCCTTTAGAAAGCAGTTTATAAGTAAGTTAACCTTCCTGGCAACGGGAATTCTGTATGTGGATGAAGGGCAGCACGTAGCCTGAGTTGTACTTAGGAGTGAGTTTTTAAATAAAATACTGCAGGGGGAATTTTCTGTTATGGAAAATAGCTCTAAAATTCAACCAGCTTTATCTTTGATTAGAAAGATAAGGTTTGCGAACTCAAGCTGCTTGAATAGAAACTTGTAGTTTTCTCCATTTGGAGAGCAAACCATCAAGTTAGTGTACCTTTGATTCCTAGAAAATCACGGACACTCTTAATCCCACTACTAACGTTCCCGGGGGAGCAGTAGGGTGATTCTTTTTCCAAGCCTGTCCTCCGAGGAAGTGGAAGACAGCCCGCCTTCTTGTCTTATAAACCACAAGAAGGTATAGTAATATTCAAGCCCCCTCTCACGTGTCTTTGGACCTGGCTTTTCACACATTGCTATCATCCTGTGTGTATTCATATTCTTCCTGAAAACAAAAAGGGGGAGCACTCCCTAAGCAGCGGGCAGTAACACCCCCAAAATTACCCAGCAGCGCATGTGAATGCGGAGGACGATCCTTCAGGTGTCAGACGCGCACGCATCTGTTGACAGCACCCTTGGTGGCGGGACGGCACGGACACCCGGTGACCGAGACGCCGATCGGCGCGACCAGCGGGGGCGGTCTCACCTCCCAGGGACCCGCGGGGGTGCTCCGCAGGGGGCGCTGCTCCGCGCGGTCCGGGAAAGCGGGCGAGAACACAGCTGCGCCCGCGCGTACCCGGGCACTCGGCTTCCTGTGCGGTCTCCTCCTCGCTCACCTCTCAGAGTTTTAAGGCCATTGTCCAGGTTCTCCGCCCCGTCCCCTGCACCCGGGGACGCGTGTTGAGCTCTTCGGTCCCTCTCGCCCGCAGCCGGCTCCTGCCGCCCTCCGCGCGGCCCGGTCCTGGGGTGCGGCGGTCCTGGGGGGCCCGGCCGCGGCGGGGCGGCTCACAGAGCCCCCCTCCCGCCCCTTCCGCAGCCCGAGTCGCACTGTGACCTCGGTTTTGGTGACCGCTTACTCTCTCTTCAGCTGCACTCTTTCCTCGGCGCAATTTAACCAGTGACGTTTTCCAGGGCGCAGTCCCCAGCGACGGCGAGGCAGGGACCCGCGCGCTCTGCGCCGGCTGGGGGAACCCCACTTCGTGTGCGCGCCTGGGTGCCGGGAGCCCCTTTTCCTGATCGTGGCCGACACCCCGCGTTCCCAGAGCGGAAGCGCCTGCTCGCCGGGGGGCGTCCCCACCCCAAGCCTGAGGCCCCGTCTCTCCGGGCGGGCACCCACGGAATGAAGGCCATCTTCCCAGGGCGAGGGCCCGAGGCACCAGTGACGCTGCAGACAGGGTTTGAGCTGAGAAAAGGCCGCTTCTCAGAGCCAGATGGGCCTGGTCCCCGGGGCAGCACAGCCTGGGCGCGGACACTGCCCAGGGCCCGGCCGGCTCCGCAGCACGCGGTCCCGGCAGAAGCTGATGGGAAGCAGTCTCCTCTCCCGACAGGGTTCTGGGCCCGGGGATTCTTCTGGGTTGCATGACCCATTGTTACTGTGGGCTAAACACAATGCCCGTGCCGCCTTCTTCAGACTACCCAAAAGGACTGGGTTCATGAGCAGCACACGCGGCCGTCCCCAGGTCCCCTTCGCTCCCTGCAGCCCCGGCGCTGCGCGGAGCCACTGCCCGAAGCTGGCGGCCCTTGAAGAATAAGGGATCGACGTTTGTGAGAAGACGAGGCAGGGCGGGAGGAACAAGGCAGAGAGGAGGCAGGAAACCATCACTAAAAACTAGACTTTTAAAAGTTCAGTGTTATTTGTTAGTCTTATTTATTTATGGTGGCACTGGGAATGGAACTCACAACCTCACGCTTGCCAGGCAGGCGCTTAAGCCACTGAGCCAAACTCCCAGCCCTGGTTTTTTGAGGCAGGGTCGCCCTGTGTAGCTCAGGCCGGCCTTGCGCTCGCGTTGTAGCCCAGGCCGGCCTCGAACTCACAACGCTCTGCCTACCTCAGCCTCCCGAGTGCTGGGATTAAAGGCGTGTGCCACCACGCCCGGCTTGTTCTTAAAACATAGAGATTTGCAGCCTATTAACACACCAAGTTGAATGAAATTTTCAGCAAAAAAGATACTGAAAGGTATAACATCAAAAACTCAGAAATAAGATGGAAATGCTTACTATTATAAACCCTAGTCAACATATTTCTGGAAGTACTGGTCAACAAAATAAAATAAGAAAAAAAAACAGTAGGTTAAAACACTGAAAAAAGGGGGCCGGAAATTTAGCTCAGCAGCTTAAGTGTCTGCCTGGCAAGCATGAGTTCATGAGCTTGATTCCCGGTACAAAAAAAAAAAAAAAAGACTGAAAAGAGAAGCTGGGTGTGATAGTGCTCACCTGTGGTCCCAGCTCTTAGGAGGCTGAGGCAGGAGGATCACTGTGAGTTTGAAGGCCAGCCTGAGCTACATAGTGATATCTTACCTCAAAACACTGAAAAGAGCCGGGCGTGGTGGCGCACGCCTTTAATCCCCGCACTCGGGAGGCTGAGGTAGGCGGAGCGTTGTGAGTTCGAGGCCGGCTTGGGCTACAACGCCAGCGCAAGGCTGGCCTGAGCTACACAGTGCGACCCTGCCTCAAAAAACCATGGCCGGGAGTTTGGCTCAGTGCCTTAAGCGCCTGCCCTGGTAGGCGCGAGGTTGTGAGTTCAATCCCCGGTGCCGCAAAAAAAAAAAAAAAACACTGAAAAGAGAAAAAAATACTGTTGTATGAGTATTAACATAACAAAACCAAACAAATTATTAAAAATACTGTTTTACATGGAGAGAAAGTCAATATATAAAAAGGTGTTTTCTTCTTTTTTTCCTTTTGGTCTTTTTGACATAGGGTTTTGCTGTGCAGTTCAGGCTGGCCTTGGGCTCACTTTGTAGCCCAGGCTGGTCTCAAACTTGCAAATGATTCTCCTGCCTCAACCTCCCAAGTGCTGGGATTACAGGAGTGTGGCACCATGCCTGGCTAAAGAGGTGTTTTCTTCAACTTCAGTTTTCTGGGAATTTTTTTTTTAAATTCAAAATATACTACACACATAGCATCAATAAAGACCTTTAATATATTTAAAGAAATGGAAATCCTGAGAGGTGAGCTCTCACACCATACTGGAGTAAAACTAGAAGCCGACAGCAGAGACATACTTAGAATAACTTTTTCTTTCTCTATTAACTTTTTCATACAAGGGAAACCACACAGCCAATGTTCAAGCTTGTATGTCTGATTTACTTACTTGGTAGTGCAGTCTTGAGGTACATCCATCTTTCTACAAATGCCTCAAACTTGCATTTCTTTTTTTTCTTGTGCATGCATGCATGTGTTTGAGACAGGGTCTTCCTGTGCAGTTCAGGCTGGCATTGTGCTCACTTTGTAGCCCAGGCTGGTCTCGAGCTCACAAGGATCCTCCTGTGTCAGCTTCCTGAGTGCCGGGATTAAAGGCGTGAGCCACCAGGCCCAGCTCTAATTTGTGTTTCTTAATGGCAGAGTAGTTGTCCACTGTGTACAAATATCCTGTTTTCTTTATTCATGCATCTGTTGATGGGAGTATAGGCTGCTTCCAATATTTAGCTATTATGAATTGCGCTGCTATAAGAACAAGTACTTATACATCACTATGGTATGATGATTTTAACTCTTTTAAGAAGGTACCCAAACGAGGAATAGCTGAGTGATCAAATGGGCTGTCCAGTCTTTGGAGGAATCTCCATATTGATTTCCATCGTGGTTGTTACCAGTTTACACTCCCACCAACAATGAAGAGTTTCTTTCTCTCCACAGTCTCACCGGCACTTACTATTGGTTGGTTTCTTGATGGTAGACACTCTTTCTGGAGGGAGACAGAATCTTTTTTTTTTTTTTTTTTTTTTTTTTTTTGCGGCACCGGGGATTGAACTCACAACCTCGCACCTGCTAGGGCAGGCGCTTAAGGCACTGAGCCAAACTCCCGGGCCTGGTTTTTTTGAGGCAGGGTCGCACTATGTAGCTCAGGCCGGCCTTGCACTCGCGTTGTAGCCCAAGCCGGCCTCGAACCCACAACGCTCCGCCTACCTCAGCCTCCCGAGTGCTGGGATTAAAGGCGTGCGCCACCACGCCCGGCTGGGAGACAGAATCTTAAAGTTGTTTTAATTTGCACTTCTCAAATGACCAGTGATGTTGAACATTTTGCATGTGTTTATTGGTCAGTTGTATTTCTTCATCTGAGAAGTCTATTCATATCAGATTCCCATTTTTTGATTGAGTCTTTAAATTTGGGGAGGCTACTTTAAGCTCTATATATTCTAGGTGTTGGTCCGTTAAGGAGTAGCTGGCAAGGTTTTTCCCCATTTTGTGAGCTGTCTCTTCACCCTGGTGGTTTCTTTTGCTGTGCAAAAGTTTTTAATTTAATGTGATCCCATTTGTTGATTCTCAGTACTATTTCTTGCACAACCAGGGTTTTATTCAGAAGGTTTCTGCCTACACTATATCTTTAAGAGTTTTACCTATTTTGTCTCCAAGCAGATTATTTGTCTTAATGTTGAGATCTTTGATGCAGTTTGATTTTAGTTTGGTGAAACATATGGGTTGCCTTATTTTCTTGCTGCTGAGACAAAATACCTGACACCCAAAGTTAAAGGAAGAAAGATTTATTTAGCTCGAACTTCACAGAGGTTTCACTTCACAGTTGGCTGTCTCCAAGGTAAGGCAGTGTGGCATGGCAGATAGGAATTGCAGAGAAATAATCAGGCAGGCAAGAGCAAGCAAGGGATGCCCACAGCTCTCTCATATTTTATCCAGGCTACTTAGGGTGGGCAGCACTCACACCCTAAATCCTAGTGCCCTTGACCCTAAGACTGGACCATGAATCAATTCTAGCATCAC
Organism: Dasyprocta punctata; assembly: GCA_004363535.1. Taxonomy (NCBI): domain Eukaryota; kingdom Metazoa; phylum Chordata; class Mammalia; order Rodentia; family Dasyproctidae; genus Dasyprocta; species Dasyprocta punctata. Next base: position 36,685 of record RJWM01016017.1, on the reverse strand, counting down.
ACACTCTAGACCCAGCCACTTTTGAAAAAGCCCCACCTATGACTGCATGAAGCTTTGGGGGACATCTAGACCTAAGCCATAACACAGGTCTACATTCAGCCTTTGGCAAGTGGATAGCAAAATTTTCCAGCACCATTTGTTAAAGAGGCTGTCTTTCCTCCAGCAAAGGGGTTTGGCTTCTGTGTCAAAAATCATGTAACAATGGGCCTGGGGTTGTTTCTGTTCTTCTATTTGGTTCCACTGATCCACAAGTCTGACTTTTTTTTTTTTGTTTTTTTTTTGGTGGTGGTTGTTTTTCTGATACCAAACTCTTTTTATGACAGTAGTTCTGTAGTATACCTTGAGGTCTAGATTGTGATGCCCCACACCTTGGTGTCTTCATTGCTTTTATCACTGCCAGAACAAAATACATCCACAGTTATAGAGGAAAGGTTTATTTCACCTTGCAGTTGGTAGAGGTTTCAGTTCACAGCTGGCCGGCTCCAAGCAGGGTGGCGTGTCACATGGACAGGGCCGAGGAGACCCAGTCCACGGCAAGGCTGGCAGGAAGCCCAGGCCGCAGCACTGAACCTGCCTTTCCCTTTCATCGCAACCCGGCAACAGCCTTTTGGGTGGTGGTGTGGCACCCAAGACGTGCTACCCGCTGCTCGGGCCTTCTGTATTCCATAAATCCACCCAGCCACACCCAGAACCGTGCTAATTCCAATCGCGCACTAATTCAGTGCTGCACGCCCTAGAAACAGCCAGCTCTGAAAAGCCCCAGCTACAGGAGGGTGAAGCCTGGGGGGCGTCTAGACGCCCTCTGTCACTCGCCCCGCCGTCCGATGGCTTTTGCTACCCTAGGTCTCTTCAGGGTCCACGTGAATTTCAGGATTGCTTTCTCAAGTTCTGCAAGAAACATCATTGGTGTTTTGACTGCGATTGCGTTAAATCTCTGTAAACTTTGGAACTATGGCCGTTTTAATGGTTCTGCCTGTTGAGGAACAGGGGACGCCTTTTCATTTTCTGATCGCCCCTAAGCTCGTTTTTCAGAGAACTGTAGTTTTCACTGCAGTGGTCTCTGACTTCTGCAGTTAGGTTACTGCCTAGGTATTTCTTCCTAAGTATATCATTTTTCTTGATGCTATTTTGAAAGGCATTGTTTCTCTAATTCCCTCTCAATGAATTTATCATTGGTACACATGGAACACTACTGATTTGAGTGTTGACGTTATATCCTGCTACATGACTGAATTTGGTGCTTAGTTCTAGGAGTCTTTTGGTGGAGTTTCTGAATTCTTCTATGTAGAGGATCAAGTATTCTGCAGATAATGGTAATTTCTTTCCCTATCCATATCCCTTTTATTTCTTTCTCTTGTCTAATTGCTCTAGCTAACATTTCAAAAACTATCTTGAACAAAATTGGTGGTAGCGATATCCTTGTCTTGTTTCTGATTTTAGCGGGGGAGGTCTCAGCTTCTTTCCACAAAGGATGATTTTTTTTGTTTATTGGTTTTGTTTTTTCATACCAGGGATCAAACTCACAACCTTGCACCTGCCAGGCAGGCACTTACGCCACTGAGCTAAATCCCCGGCCCTATTTTTTGAGACAGGGTCTCACTATGCAGTTCAGGCTGGCCTTGAACTCAATTTGTAGCCCAGGCTGGTCTCAAACTCGCAAGGATCCTCCTGCTTCAGCCTCCCGAGTGCTGGGATTACAGGTGTGCGCCACCACGCCTGGCAATGGATGATGCTGACCATCAGTTTGCTGTAGATGGCCTTTATCAGATTAAGGTAAGGACCTTCTATTCCTATTTTCTTGAGCATTTTTGTCATGAATGGATGCTAAGTTCTGTCAAATTATTTTTTGTGTCCACTGAGATTATACGGTTTTTGTCCTTGCTTCTATTTATGTGGCAAGTTACATTTTTTGATTTGCATATGTTAAACCATTCCTGCATCCCTGGGATAATCTTACTTGGTGGTGTTTTTCATGAATTGCTGCATTCTGTTTGCCAGTATCTTACTGAGGACTTTTGCATTTATGTTCATTAAAGAAACTGCTTAGTAGTTCTCCTTTTTGGTTGGTTCCTTTTCTGGTTTGGAATCATGGTAATGCTTGCTTCCAGGAATGATTTTAGGAGTACTGCTTCCCTTTCAATTTCATTAAAAGTTTGAGGACTACTGGCACTGGATCTTTAAAGTTCTTATAGAATTTAGTGGTAAATCCATCAGGACCTGGGCTTTTCTTAATTGATAATTTTTTTCTTTCCTTCAACCTCACTGACTTGATTTTTCTTTTTTCTTTCTTTCTTTCTTTTTTTTTTTTTTTTCCATACCAGGGATCAAACTCACACCCTCTCACCTGCCAGGCAGGCACTTATGCTATTAAGGTAAATCCCTAGCCCTAAACTTTTTATATATCTTCTTGATTCAGCTTCAATAGTTCATATATACCTAGGAATTTATTTCTTTTAGGTTTTTCAGTTCATTACAGTGCAGATTCTCAAAGTAAATTACCAATAATCTTCTGGATTTCAGCAGGGTATGTTGTGATTTCTTTTCTTTTCTTTTCTTTTTTTTTTTTTTGTGGTACCAGGGCTCAAACTCACAACGTTGCACCAGCCCAGCACACACTGAAGCCACTGAGCCAAACTCCTGGCCCTATTTTTTTTGAGGCAGGGTCGCACTATGTAGTTCAGGCCGGCCTTAATCACACTGTAGCCCAAGTTGGTCTCGAACTCACAGTGCTCCTCCTACCTCAGCCTTCCGAGTGCTGGGATTAAAGGCGTGCGCCACCACACCCGGCTAGATTTCATCTTTTTCATTTCTAACTGTATGAATTTAGTATTTTGTTTTTAAAATAACACTGGCTAGTGGTTTGTCTTATTTTGTTCAGTCTTCAAAGAACCAATCCTTCAATTTATTCTTTGCCTTGTTGTTTTAGTCTCCATTTTACCCCTGATCTTTATAATTTCCTTCCTCATACTAGCCTTGGCCCTGAACTGTTCTTGAGGGTTAGAACATTTATTTGCGCACATTCTTTATCTAAAGTGTACATTTCCTGCCATACACTTCCCTCTTAGGACTGCTTTGTGCCCCATAGGTTCTGGTATATCCTACTCACATTACCATTTGATTGTAAAAATTGTGTAATGAGCTGGGCATGGTGGCGCATGCCTGTAATCCCAGCACTTGCAAGGCTGAGGCAGGGTTTACTGTGAATTCGAGGCCAGCCTGGGCTACAGAGCTAAAAGCCAGCCTGGACTGCGCGGCGAGACCCTGTCTCAAAAAGAAGAAAAAAAAGCCTAATCTCATGTGACCCATTCATAATTTAAGAGGGCATTATTTAATTTCCACGTGTTTGTATAGTTTGTGTTGTCTTCTGCATTAATTTTTAGTCTCACTGCACTATGGTGTAAATAAAATTCACGTGATAATTTCAGATTTTTTGCATTTACTTAAGCATGCTTTATGAGCTAGTATGTGGTCTGTTTTGGAGAAACTCCTGTGGGCTGCTGTTCTACTCTGTTGTTGAGTGGAACGCTCTGAACACCTATTAAATCCATTTGTTTGTAGGTTTGGTTCAGCTCTGATATTTGTTGATTTTTTGCCTAGTTGATCTGTCCCTTTTTGATCATGGGGTATTGAGATCCTCCATTAGAACTGTACTGGTGTTCATCTGATTTTTCATGTCCATTAGTATTTGTTTTATGAAGCTGAGTGTACCAGTATTTGGTGCATAAATATTTTTAATTGTTAGTTCTTCCTGTTAAGCAATATGTGGTGACCGTCTCACTACTGATCAGTCTTGGTTTGAAATCACTTTGAAATTAGGATAGCAACTTTTGCTTTATTTATGGGTATGGATTGCATGAAATATTGTTTTCTATTCTTTGACTTTCAATTCGTATCTTTTTAAATTATCAGTGTTTCTCGTATACTGCATACTGTTGGGTTTTGTTTTTTGACCCACAAATGCCAGCCTGTGTCTTCTGACTGGGGAACTGAGCGTTCATACTCAGTGTTCTTAATGGGAAGTACTGAATTACTCTGGGCACTGCATTATTTTGCTGTTGCTGATTTCCTCATTTTTTCCCCCACTTTGCCTAGCTGATCATCCCACCATGTATATTCATTCTTTTAGACACACTGATATTGTTGGTTTGTCTCTTTCTAAGATATCCTTAGAGTTGTTTTGTTAATGCCAGTTTAGTGGTTACGAATTTCTTCAGACACTCCTTGTCATGGGGAAGGTCTTATTTGTCCATCAAGTTTAAGGAAAAGTTTTTCTAGACACATAAGCCAGGGCTAAAATTTGTTATCTTTTAGGGTTTCCAACACTTCACTCCAAGCTCTTCTGGCCTTTAAAGTCTGTGTGAAGAAATCTGCCATTATCCTTACTGGTTTACAGCAACATGTGATTTGTTGTCTTTCTCTAACAGCTTTTAACCCTTTGTTCCCACAATGGACACGTGGAATTTTAAGTATGTATGTGGTGTGGAAAGGTTCTCTCTTGGTAATGGGTGTGTATCTCATTTATTTGTATGTTTGCGCGCGGGGGTGTGGGGGTGTGGGGGTGTGCGGGCAGGGTAACCGGAAATCAAACTCAGGACCTTGTGCTTGCCAGGTGGGCACTGTGCCGCTGAGCCATAGCCCCAGCCCATATTTTCTGATTTCTCACTTCAATTATTGTTAATCTTTTTTGCATCATCTAGTAGTTTCTGAATCTGTTTTTTATGCTTATTTTTAAGGTGACTTTGAAGGTATCAGTGTCTTCTAGGTCTGTACTCGCCCGGTTTCTTCTACGGCCCAGACCTTCAGTATGAATTTTAATCGCTCGGGTTTCTAACTGAAATCTTTTCATGGACTCTTAATTATTTGGTAAACTGATCATTCATGTTTTATATTGTTTTCTTTAGCTCATTAACTTTTTATTAGTTTTCTGAAAGCTCTTGCATCTTTTTTATTACTTCCATTACGTTTAGTTGTACTGTGTCTATTCCCACTGAGTACTTTGAGCTGTTTCCTAACCTCTTCTGCTGTCCTTTCAATTAATTTGGCAGTACAGTTTATGTGGGTCTGCCCTTTGCTACCCCTGGACTGGCTCTGGGAGAGGTGGTACTTTTGGGAGTTATTTTGTTGCTTTTTCTTCTCATGTATTATTTATTGTCTTTGTGTGCATTTTGTTTTGTGCTGAGGTCTATCCTGCTTGTAGTCTAAAGACTTTGTTACCAGTATTGAGATCTCTTTGGTTGCTTCTCAGCCATGGACCTTGGGCAGGGTTCACTGTGACTGTAACTTTGTTACAGCCCCAAGATCCTACCCACTTGGTCAGTCTGAGGCGAGGACTCAGCACAGTTAGCCCAGCACCCAAGCTGTCTGAGAATGTAGTATTGTTAATGTCACAAAGGAAACCTGAGTGTTGGCTTACAGAAAAACAGCAACAAGTATGTGACCCTGCTAATATCAAGCAAGTCACTTACAGTAATAGATTCTAACATACCATAACAACCAATTATGTTCCATCCTTAATCCTAGGAAAAAATCAACAATTACGATAAACATTAAGGCAACCCAGGAATTGGCTTACAGCTTGTATGTACTAAAATAAATGTGACAACTGGTGCTACAATTTTAAGTATCAACAGATTAACAAAGCTTTATAGTCATACTATTAAAGATACACGGTTTGGGATGCAAAAAAGAAACTTTAAAACTTTTAGCTCTGTGGTACAAAAAGGAGACAAAAGTGATCTTACTGGGAAGTAGAAGGGTATCGACAGAATTAAGTTAGGTTAAAACCAAAAAACTCGCAACAGAAAATAGATAAAAGAGGGTTAAAAAAAAAAAAGAGAAATTACAGAGTGGAAATAAGAGAATACTTTGATTAACCGGGAGCAGAAGAAAACTGTGAGAAGAGAAGCAAAAAAAATTACAAGCAAGGCGTGGATCAAAGGAAGGTTAAGCAGCCCCAGGAAACTCGCCATGAGGGAGGGTAGGGAAGAAGGCCCTAAAATAATGCTTACTCTTAGAAAAACAAGAACAGAAGACAAAAAACCCCAACAGAGTGAAGAAAAAAGAAAAACAGAATTTCTGACTTGAGATGTGTGGTTATCTCCCAGCGCCCAAGGTGCGCCCCGTCCCTCCCGTCGCCGGACGAGCAGCAGTCAGAGCCCGAGGGTGCGCGAGCCGAGCCGGCGGCGGAGCAGCGGAGCGGGCCGCTCCCGCCCCGGCCCCGGCCCCGGCCCCCGGCCCCGGGTCCCCGCCGCCCGCCTCCCCGCTCCGTTCCAGGGCCCCGGGCGGCTCCCTCCTCCGCACTCACCCGGACAGACAGACGCGGAGCGGGCGCCGCCGGCTTTCCCATGCAGGCTCCCCGGGCCCGGTCCCTGCAGCGCCCACCGCGTGCGCGGCCTTTCCACCCGAGGCCCCGGGAGGCCCAGCTTCCCACGGCGGGACCCCGGAGCCAGCGACAGCGTGCGGGCCTGTCAGCTGCTCTGTGGGCTGCGGCTTCCCCACCAGACCCGAGCCCGGGCTCCGGCGCAGCGGCGGTAACCGATGGTAACCGAGGCGCCCGCCGCCCGGCTCAGCCCCGGCGGAGCCGGCCCCAGGGAGGCGACTTAGGGTGGGGGCCCCCGCAGCCGCTGATGCCGCCCGCGCCCCAAACCGCCGCTCGGAGCCCTGCGCGGAGAGGGGTACGGAGGGCCTCGCGCGGAGTTACAGGAGGTAAAACGCCCCTTCCGTGTACCTTTTTCTTTGCGGGGTGGGGGGACCGAGGATCAAAGTCCCAACCCCACGCGCCCGCCGGGCGGGCCGCAGCGCTCCCCTGCTGAGGAGCAGCCGCCCGAGTCCGGGGAGCACCGCACCTGCCGCTGAGAACACAGCCTTCTAGCAGCTCGTGCAAAGTTTCTAACTGAATCAGGCTCGAAACGTACTCTGAATTCCAGGCTACTGAAAAATACACAGAAAGTCTTTCAAGAACAACAGACTTTATTTTTAACATAAAAGTTCTATTTTCTTGTGAGGCAGCAACAAGTCTTCAGGTACAAGGAATATAGAAGTACATAGTAACAATACCTATTACCATCGGAAAGGCTGTGTTTTGGAGAACCTTGTTAGAAAACAAAAATGTTTAAATTGCATTTTAAAAAGATTTATACAGCTTCAACAGAGATGAAAAATGCAGTTTAAAAAACAAATTATATTCAACAAGACTGTATAAACAAAGTATTTTTTTGTTCAGGACTGCTCTGCTTATCACGAATTTAAGCAGAATGAAACAAACTTTAAAGTGCAGAGTTAAGTATCTGTAGCTTGATTTGCAAACTCAGCGCTTCCTGTGGTCCAGTTCTGACACCAAAACCCCAGCGCAGGGAATGAACGCTGAGCTGTGGAATAGTGAATTCAGGAATCGGGCAGAGGAGAGGAAGTGAAAAGGCCCCCTGGGTCCTAGAAGTGGAACTGTCGCCTTGGTCCCCACAATGCTTATCGTATTGAAGCCCTCACAGCCTAGTCCTGGCTGGGCGCGGAGACAGCTGTGCACGCTGTGTTCCCCAACGGCCTCCTGGGAAGCCAGCGCTTCTGAACCAGGAGAAAGGAAAGGCCTCTCGGTCCAGGTGTCCCATGGTTAGCAGCAGCCCTTCCGAGAAAGACTGATGTGCTCTGTGGCCACAAGTACAAGAGGCATTTTAAACAAAACGATCTAGTTTAAAAATACCTTTGGCATTCATTCTCTCCACATTTAACCAAAGAGGCAAAACTAGAATTTTAAACACATAACTGCTCACAAAGCCACATAAATAACAGACTTGGTCATAATCAGAAACAGGACATCTGTTAATTTTTGTCACAAAAAATTATTTTGAGGGTAAAAAAGACTGACAAAATAACGACCAAATAATAATTTTATGCTGAAAGACACATGCCACCCATTTTTTTTTTGCAATGAAAGTATTTTTCATTTAAAAAAATTCAAATTACCTCACTGAAGCTATTTGGTTTTCTGTACAGTTTAGTATAGCATGGCCATTCTGGAGTGTACTTACGATATATTACGCATTCTGAGTAAACCCCATTTAAAAAAAAATCCACCATCTCAGAGTGAAGGGTTAAAACAGTTGGATGAAGCTACAGTTCAAGACTGTGCTGGAACTCACACGCCTGAACATTAGCCCCTCGGCCCGGGCAGTCGGGCTGTCCTGTGTCTCCCACCACTTCCCCTCCTGCAAACCTCAGGCTCTCTTCTCCTCAACGCAGGGACCTGACTGGCTGCCACATTCACCTGCAAATTCACATTCTGCTTCAAATACTTTAAATAATAGACCTGGAACTTGTTCTTCCATTCTGATTTCACATTACTTTAAGGATATGTAAAACTACAGAAAGGCATGAATTTGCAAATGAAGACAACATAATAAAAGAAAAACTGTCACAAAGTGACATTCTAGTTGTAAAATGCCCTTATGACTAGTGGGAATGGAGATAGAAAAGGAAATATAAGGCAAAGGGAAGACTTGGAAAACAAAAACCTGAGGATTTTAAAAAAGCGAACAGCAAAGCCGTGATTTTAACTACTTCCTGCGCCATTCGTACCAACTCACTTGCCTTCAATTTTACATTTTGTTTTGTCCTTTTTATACTGAGGCTCCTTATGAGTGAAATGGTAAAGTTAAAAAGGCCTAACAAAGCAGGCAAAGAATCAACATACTCAAAAAGCAACCAGTCAGAACACTCAGGCCTCAAATAACAGCATTTGCTGCCTAAGAGGTCTAACAAGCTCTAGATGGAGAAAGCAGCAGAATTCATCAGTCCCACCAACTAAAACCTGACAGATTCATTCCTATGCTTGAATTTAGCTAAACACATCTCCATTTTAATGTCTACGAAGGACGTGTTTTAAATTGCTTAGATGTTTTAAAGGTGCATGAATGTGAGTCCTTAAAGATTTTTTGCTACTGTTCAGCAGAGCTTTCGGTAACACCCAGCCCCCTCACACACAGCAGCCTGGCCACCACTGCACTAAGTGGTTCCTGGTGGGACACCTCTGGACAAGGTGACTTACGACCCTTCTAATGCTATCACTTTCAGAAAGGCGTGCAACTTCTCTGCCTATAGAATATACAGGAAGAGTAAATTATTGAATCTTAAGATAGTATATGAAGACATTAAAAGGGTGCTTTTTAAAAATCAATACTGCTTGCTGAAATTCATTTCTAGGACGAGCAACTCCTTAATTTTATTACCACATACCCAGAAAATAAAATACTGTTACCATGTGATATTACTGGCAGTAGTTTGCATTAGGATGAGCTGAAATCCAAAACTCTGTGGGTTTTCAAAGGGGCCTATTGCTTATGCTCCAGAGTTCTTCCTGTCTGTCCTCCCCACTGTGTGTGAAAGGTGAAGAGGGAACTAGCAAAATCTGTAGACAACAAATCTCAGTGCCAATCACCATAAAGAGTCAGCTCAAGACTGTGGCTGCTCAATGGATTACACTCCCAGCAGACGAGGAAATCCATGCACAGCGCTGCGGGTCCTGGGGCTATGATACAGTGGTGCTAAGGTAGGTGGCGCCTGTGGCCGAGGAGTGGGGCAACCGCAGGAAACACACTTTGCAGAAAGCCAAAGGGCTCATCTCCTAGCTGGATCCTTCCCTTTTGGCTGACTTACAAGTCTCCATGTGGGTGGGGGCATTAAAGCACTTGTCTTCAGACTAGAACTCTTCCGAGCAGACCGTGACGTGTGTACAGAGGAAGTGAAGAAAAGAGCAGCTTTACAAATATTTCACCCAAAGCACAAACTTTTGACATCAAAGAACTTAAGTCACATAATGTACCAATATTGCTTTTCATCTCTTTTTTTATATATACTTCTTCAATGCATTTACCATCAATTCTTACTTGGGAGAATACGGTCAACGAGATTGACGTCGCTGGGAAACGTCACCGATCCCTTTGGTCCCAAAGCTGGAAACAGCTGAGCACAGCACACATCGAGGACGGGCAGCTGGAAGCAAGAGGTTGCCAAGGCATCTCTGAACATCCTGTTTGCTGCGTTTCAGAAAATGTGACACTGGTATCATAAAATAGTCCTTTTCATACAAAAGATGGTTCTTGCAGCACCAGTCGCACCTCCCTTTGGGAATCATGTCGGCAGGGGTCAGGTTCTGTGTTTTTCGTGTGTCATACGAGTCTAACTTGGAAACCAAACCAGCGTGCCATTATCCTCTGGGAAGTGAAGGATGAGCCGCGCCGGGGAAAGCAGGCTGGCGGAGGCCGGCCTTCGGGAGCGACCGGCGGGCTGCTGCTGCCCCGCCTCCCACACGCGGGGCTGAGGGCCGGTGCCCGGCCGTCGGGGCGGCGCTGTCACACTCAGTGGATCCTGGCGCCAGCACACGCCCCTACCCTTCCGCCTCCTCGATGGGCTCCGGCGGTGGCGGCAGCAGGGAGGCCGAGGGCAGGACCGTGCTGGTTCCCCGGGAGACGCGGTCCTGCTCTGTGCTGGCAGACAGCGAGGCCACGGCGATGGGCTGCAGCAGGGTGGTGGCCATCCCCGTGGTGACGGTCAGGCTGTGGCCAGAGCCCTTGAGCGTGAGATCGGCCGTGGGAAGGAGCGGCTTGAGGATGCTGACGAGGCAGAAGGCAGAGCCACTCTTCGGGATGAAGTTCACCTTGTTCTTGTCGGGACAGTAAAAGGCTGGGATTTCATGAAGTTGTTTTGGCCTAGACACAGAACAGACAACCCAGTACTTTTAGGTCACTCAGCACTGGAAGTAAGCGCCTTCATTAGCTTAGCAATACCTAAAAGGAGTGCAAACCAGCTCCCCCAGGGGCCTGCAGGGCAAGGGCCACACTGCTGCCGGGTGGTGCGCGGGTAGCCAGTGCTGGCATGGAGCCCGTTCCCGCCGCACCTCAGCCCGGGTGCAGAGGACCCCGCCCCACACTACTTCCCCGGCCCGCACTGAAGGGAGGCGGGGAGGGAAGCTGCTAAGTGCTGGGACGCTGGAAATCTCTAAAACAATTCTTTAACCATAGTAGGCTTTCAGAGCAAAAGAATATAAATTAAAAAAACTCCTTTGCTTTCAAGTTTTTACTGAAGTAGTATCCTTTCCTGTTCCCAGAGCCTCCTGAAAAGCATACTTTTGGTGTTGGGAGTATTCCACAAAAATTCAAAATATTTTTACAAATTTTAAGTAACACAGAAGTACTATAAGGCAGCAGCGCAGTTAAGGTGGGGTGGATGAACCTGAATACAGCGAGACTCTGGTTTCAAAGGCCACGCCTTGCCCGGTGACACGGCTCGGTGAGCGCCCCAGTGTGCCGGCGGCAGCTCAGGGTCTAAGGACCGAGGTGGAGGCAGAGACGGGACGCGGGGACTGTGCCGGGGGGAGGGCACCGGGTCCAGCCGCAGCGCAGTGTCACCACACTTGTGCGTGTGGCGTACACCTAGGTTACTACCCGAAGCAGCCTGTCAAGCCAGCCCGGCACAGAAGAGGTCACCTGCACAGGTGATAGCACTAGGATAACCCATGGCAGGAGGACAAGGCTTGTCGAACAAAGTGACCTTGGGGCTGGGGTCCAAAGAACAAGTGGACAGCAAGCAGGTAGCTGTGACAGCCAGCGCCACCCACCGGCGGCTTGGCCACACTGCAGCCTGAGAACAGTGCAGGATGGCGTTTCCTGAACTAGACCAATTTTTTTTTTTTTTTTTTTTTTTTGGCAGCACCAGGGATCGAACTCACAGCTTTATGCCTGCCAGACAGGTGCTTACGACACTGAGCCAAACTCCTGGCCCTAGTTTTTTGAGGCAGGGTTGCACTATGTAGCTCAGGCCGGCCTCGCACTCAACATTGTAGCCCAAGCCAGTCGCGAACTCGCAACGCTCCTCCTAACTCTGCCTCCCGAGTGCTGGGATTAAAGGCGTGCGCCACCACGCCCGGCTTGAACTAGACCAACTTATCCAGGCAGCTCTGTTGCAGGGAGGCCCAGGCGCAGCTCTGGACCCCTAGAGACAACAGGAGGAGACGAAGGGCACTTGGATTTCCGGGGACCAGGCCGGCAGGACCATGGCGACACCTCTCACCCTTGCGCTGGGGGAAGGCGGACCGATGTTAGAGCTCATAGCTCACCACAGTGCTGGAGACCAAGGCTGGGGGAAGCCGCTGCCTCCAGGCACACGGCCCTGGGCTGGGCCCCAGAGCCAAAAGCTAATTTGTTACTTTAAAAATTACTGAAGACATATATGGCTCATAACATCTTAAGGAACCACATTTCTGAAACACAAACTTTCTGAATTATGATCAAGTTTTGAATCTAAGGAACACTTTTTAAGACAGAAAACCATTTCCTTATCCCTCATGAAAACAGCCACAGCTCACCCAAAACATGCTGGAAACATCGATAACTGATTCAGTCAAGAAGTAAAACTGAACGGTGAAAGCACCAGCACCTTGGTTGCACCCCGCCCCGCCAGGCTCAGCCCCTCTCTCCTCTCGTGCTCCCCCGGAGCCCGGGCGCTACCATCACCTCCAAGCTGGGGGTGACAACGATCTCAGCATCATTTGGTCACTGGTCACTGGGGGGCGCCCAGGGACTGAGCCCCCAGCTGGCATGGGGGGCGCTGGCACAGCTCTGTGGGAGAAACCTGAGCCCCACGCGCCCGGGCTTGTGGTCCCGGGCTCCTGGGAGGGGCAGGCCCGCAGAAAAGGCTGACAAGGACAGAGGCGGCTGGAGGGCAGGCCGACGGCTCTCCTTCCCTGGCCACCAGCCTCGGCCCAGGGTGTCCTCCCAGCGCAACCATGCTGCGTAAGAGCTGAATGCTGGGCACGGCCCAAAATGCCGTCAACTGACAAACAGATAAAGAAGATGCGTGGGTTTCCATATCATGGAGTACTACTCAGTCATAAACAAATATAAAACTGAGACACGTATAGCTAAATGGATGGACCGTAAGACCATGATCATACGCGAAACAGATCGGACCCACGCGTGAGTGTCGCATTACCTCTGGGGTGAGAGAAACGGAACATCAATGTACAGCAGATCTGTGAAACAGGAAGAAACTGCTCAAAAGGAAAAGGGAACTGGGGGGTGGGGATGGAAAAGAAGGAAGGTAAAGAAAAAAATCAGAAAAGAGTAAAATGAAAACAGAGGTTTGTGAACAGGGAGGGGAAGGGGTTCAAAAAGGGGATGCAGGGAAAAAGGAATCGAGGTATGTCGTGGACAGACACAAATTCCCGGTAATGAATCTGGTCATTATGGACCTAACTTGTACAATAAACTTTAAAAACTCAAAACTATAGTTAAAATTTTTTTGGGGGTAGGGATTTAGCTCACTGGTTTAAGTGCCTGCCTGGCAAGTGAGAATTCGATCCCTGGCACCACCCAAAAAAAAAAAAAGTTTTTTTCTTCCTTACACAGTTCTTTTTGAAGGACTATCTTCCTAAGTAGCTAGAATTAAAAACAACAACAAAAACACCTCTACACTGCAAACAGGCCATAGTGTCTGGCAACATAAACCGTAAGGTGGAGAACTGTTCGCTGCGTCTGGAAAGCACACATTTAGCTTCATTATAAAGGACCAAGTGCGGACGGCACGGCTCTCAGGCTCTGGTGTGTGCTGGACTACAGATGGCGGGCTGAGACAGAGATATTCTAAGCATGAGAGAGGGCTGGGCCCTCGAGAGAGCCGGGGCAGAGATGAGAACTCTGGAATTACAGAGGTCAGCCCTCCGTCCACACACAGATGAAACGCCCACGCCGAGACAGGTGGTGTCTAGTGCAGTCCAGACAGACCTCCGGCACCCCGGACCCACCCGTTCCCGCAGAGCTCCTTGTCCTTTCCTGTGCGCGCGCAGCGTGGCCTGCCTTCCCTCTGGAGCAGGGTTTCCTAAGCAGCTAAGTCCGTAAGGTTACTGGTTGATCACAGCTCTAACCCATGCTGTACCCGCACGGTTGTGCTCTGTAAAACTTCCCCTGAGAATTGGGGTCCTCCTGCCTCTCAGGAGCCGTGTCTCTTCCTCGATAAATACTCCCTGCTCTGAACGCGGCCGTTCCTTAGGATCCATCCTTCAGTTCTGGGGCGCACGAGCTCTGCATGTTGGGTGTTCAGTTCCCTTACATCATACCCGGAGCTTCAGAGCTCATTTCCTGTATCGCTACTGTTTTAAAAAAACACACACTGAGACAGAACTGCAAAATCTGGTCTTGGCCTTTTGGGTCCAAATTGAATTACGTACTTTCTTTCAGGAAAACAGTATGTCTAGAAACGTACCCGACCCCAAATCCCAGTTCAGGTCGTTACTACTCTAAATCAAAGGTAAGATTTACAGAGCAAGTGTTCTCAAAACAATGACCAAGGTGCTCACGATGGGGCACTCATTCACTCGTGTCCTGCTGCTGGGCGGCTGCTCGGAACCTCCCACGGTGCCTGCGTGACTGTCCCATTGCGTGGCACGAGCGGCTGGATGGCACGGTCACGCAAGTGTCATCAGTCGTTCAAGCCCATGGAAACTTCTTAAATGAGCTCATTTTTAAATTAGGAACAATCTAACTTCACTTTAATGCTAGTGTATCCATTGCCTTCTGCTGTAATTTCAAGATCACTGGGACAAAAGAGAGACTAATTTTCTTAGACTTAGAGGAACACGTTTTTTTATTTTTTATTGCTTTTTTGGTACCGGGGATTGAACTCACGACCTCACGCATACTAGGCAGGTGCTTACACTGCTGAGCTAATCCCTGGCCATGTTTTATTTATTTTTTTGGTGGCACCAGGGATTGAACTCACAACCTCGCGCCTGCCAGACAGGCGCTTAAGCCACTGAGCCAAACTCCCAGCCCTAGTTTTTTGAGGCAGGGTCGCACTATGTAGCTCAGGCCGGCCTTGCGCTCGCCTTGTAGCCCAAGCTGGCCTTGAACTCACAATGCTCCGCCTACTTTAGCCTCCCGAGTGCTGGGATTAAAGGCATGCGCCACCATGCCCAGTTTCTGGCCATGTTTTATTGGAAGAAGGTTAAAATTACTGCTAAGAAATCCGCTGTTGGATTACTACTGACTACTACTGATTTTAACTATGTCTTTGGGACATAATTAAGGTTTCTGTGTGCTACACATTCTTTACAGCAGTAAAATGTATAATGAACCCTACATTAAAAATAGATTTGCCTTCTCAATCTGCCATAAAACATTCTGTTTTCTCATCTGTCTAGCCTCTGTGTCTGTGCCTCTCCTCCTCTCCTTTAGAAACACAGTACAGTACTGATTCACCAGACGGTAAGTCTTGAGTATTTTCCAAATGCAACAGTGTTAGGCAGGTAACACAGGTCACCCATCTATATAACAAATACTCAGTCATTTCTAAAAAAACGAAACAAAACAAAAAAAATTGCTTTTGAGCCAGCCAGCCAGACCTTTGCACTTAGGCAAATCCCATCTGCCAGTGGATAAAACCAAAGAGTGAAACTCAAAACAGCAGCTTCAGGCCGAATGATCCAGTCAGTAGAACGACCCCACGTTCGCAAAAGCTTTTGTGGAAAGGTCTAAGCCAGCATTTTCAAATTGAGCATAAAAATTACCCGAGGTACTTGGTGAAAATGAAGGAGGCCAGTCCTGCTTCCGTATTTACAGACCCGATTCTGCCTGGGAATCTGGTGTGAACAGATTCCCCAGTGATTAGGACCCAGGGAATTCACAGGCAAATCTGCAGAAGCACGGCTTACATTCTCAGGTAAACTTAAAGGCTGACATGATGAAAATCACTACAAGGAGTACTTGCTCAAGTGTCTTCCGTGACCGTCACAGAAACAGACAGAGTCACAGCTGGGGTTTGAAGCCGAAGGGGTTTGAAGCAATGCTCCCTGAAGGGCAAGATCACTCAGAATCCAGGACGAAAGAAGCACCCGAAAAACAGTACAGAAGAGAAACAGAAGGATCTGAACTATTTCAGTCACTCCGACATGTTCGTGAAAGAGGAAAGACGACTGTGTGAAGTGGAAAAGGGCAGATTACCTCCATATTGCTTCTGTTTTCACAGTAAGAAAACCTGCAGAGGGCTGGCTCTGCTATCTGTCACCGGGTGGGATCGCAGGGTGGGGCCGGGCACCACCCACAGCGCCCGCGACATTCCTCAGTAGTCCGATCAATCGCTAAGCTTTAGGCACAACTCGTAAAGTGGGAGCCACAGCTACTGAAAATACAAGTCTACATGCTTTTGGGATGAAATACACGTTTAAATGAGAAGAGCAGACAGAGACACATGGGTGCGGGAGGTCAGATACTGCGGACAAGGCCGCTCCTTGGGGCTCTGTCTCCCGGCCCCACTGCGGCCCCCATTCTCCCCATCACAGAACTGACACAGTGTTCCCTGCACTGGTGAACGAAAATAGGGAAATACTGAAGGGGATCTGATCCTTGAAAGAAGGAAACCACGCTGGGTAAAGCCTGTGGTCTGTCTTGAACACACGTGTGAGCCTCACTGGACACAGGTGTAAAACCCAGAGCCACGGGACGTGCAGGACAGCCAGGCGTCCGGAGCACCACGTGCCTCTCAGCAGACGCTGCAGGCGCGCACGATCACGCACCAGGGCGGTGACACACACTCTCACATCAACTTACTTCAGACTCCACTCAGATAGCCGGGGAAATACTTACGAGCACTCCTCGAAGACTTTGACCCTCTCGCAGCCCTCCGGAGGCTCCCGCTTGAACATGTAACTGTTGTTAGGTTTGGGGGATGTTGCGTACTTGGGCAAAGGAGAGTTGTTCCCATTTTCTGCAAGAAATGACACGCACGTCACTAAAATGCACTACGCAGCTGAGCCGTCTGTCACTATCCTTGGCGTCCCCTACACAGGACGCACCGGACCAGGCACGGCGTGTACTTGTTAACGTGACCACGACGTCTGCCGCAAGTCCTGGGAAAACGGAGACAGCGCTTGTCCAATAGACGCATAACCGACGACAAGACTCTCATTCCCTCCACACTTAAAACGGTCCCAGCCTAGGTCTGAAGCCCAGCCCTCAGCACTGAACACTGAGTCAGCTGGCTTCCCGATTCCTATTCCACACACAGCAAATACCCTCTAACGCCGCCGCCGCCACCATTTCCAACGCAAGCGCCCGAAATGGTTCTTCAAGGGCCGCGTGGCATCTCACCTTGCGGCCTGCCCGGCAGTTTCTGAGTCAGGGCCTCTGCTCCTCCGGCCGCAGTTTCCACTGCAGGCTGCCAGACTCTCTGACTCCAGACACTTACTTCCGCCTGAGCTTCCCTTCTCCCGAAAGCTCACCAAGTTCTGTTCTTTTCCCCACGAATTCCTTCAAAGTCTGCCTCCATATTTTTGAGACCTTTCCAATTAGCTCTGTCAAAGGGACGGTTCCTCACGCTAATAGCTGCCCAGGGCTTACACTACATGGAGATTCGTCATGTGCCACATAACCTTCTCTATCTGCAATCTGTGTCAACTGCAAACTCCTTGCGGGCAGCAGCACTATGGATGGGCCTGGTTCCTTACAAAGAGAGAGAAGCCGACCGGCCACGAATGTCCTAGAATAAACGTGTCGGACACAGACCCCGAACTCCCACGTAGCAAGGTGGAGAGCACGGGAAATCAAGGTGTGGATTCCCACAGCCCTGTTCCACTGGGGGCCCAGGACGTGGCTGTTCACAGTGTGTGGTGACCGTCTTCGGTGACCCGACCTTGTCCACACAGTGCACGGCCTCGATGGCTCAGGTGACTGTTAACAGTGCAGCATCTGAGGACATGAACACACTGCACGTTGAAGCTCTAAATAAATCACCAACCTGACCCAGAAAATTTACAAATCACTGTCTCATTACTGCTTATAATACACGCAGTAGCGAACACGAGACTAATGAAGCACTGCAGTGGTAGAGACGGGTGGGAAAGAAATCTGCACTTAACATCCAAACTGCTCCCATCTCCAGACTGCACACAGCACTGAAGGCCCCCAGCCTGCACGTCGGGCTTGCTCTGCACACGCCCTGCGTTCATGTGTCACTTAATCCTTGTTAGAAACACCGCAATTGTAGATCCTTAAAAAACACAAACGTCAAGGTTTCATATTAACTAAAAAATTCAGGTAATAAAGTTGTGACCAGTAAAACGACAGAGATCAAAGGACTTTCCAGGACTCATAAGGAAGTTGTATTCATAAACAGACACAGGAGGTGGGCAGGCAGGAGAGACAGCACACCCTGGAGCCCGAGGCCGCCTCCCACCTGCACCCCAAAAAGAAAGAAAAGGAAACCCACAGAAACGTACAAAAACCCTGAAAAACACCAGAACACGGCCTGAAGACCACAGTAAAGCCCACAGTTCCGTAACCCAGGGTTTTCGGGCTCTGTGGAGCCCCGCCAGCCTGGCCCCCCAGTGTGAGCTGAGCAGCACCTCGGGGCCCCTGCCTCCCGCGCCGTCGCGCACCACGCACCTTTGTCCCTGGGGTCCCCCAGCAGGTCGTCGGCGGAGCAGGGGCTCTCCTCGCTGCCCTCATGGGAGGCGGTGAGGAAGGACGCGGGGGACACGGACTGCGAGCGGCTGCTGCTGCTGCTGCCCCTGTCGGCGCCCCCCGGCGTCTGTGTGTCAATGCTGCGGCTGCTGCTGCTCCTCTGGGCCAGCGGGGGAGGTGCACGGTGGCCGTCCGGGATGTCCTGCGGCTGTCGGCACATGGAGCCCACGCTGACCGACCGGGGCTGAGATCCGCTGCCGGGCACCCAGCCTCAGCCCTCCCGTCGCGCCGCACACGCGTGAATTCTCTCCCACCGACTTGGCCCTGTGGCCGGGGAAGCCTCCGTCTCGCCAGGCCCAGAGCAGCCGCCAGTGGTGCCCACCGAACAGGGCACCACACTGAACTGTGCACCACGCACTAAACACTATCGCTTTTTGTGGTGCTGGGAACCGAGCCTGCGGCCTCGCCGGGGTTAGGCTACTGCCAACGTCCCCGGCCTAAAGGCCATTTTTAAAATCAAAGAATGATCGTGGTAAAAGGTGGCGCCAAGACATAGCGCCAGGCCCTCCTAGGAAAAGGTCGTCCAGTGTGTCCACCAGTAGCTCCCGGTGACAGGCCCTTGCTCCCTCGCGTGCTTGTTGTCACCCTGGCTGCGGAGGGGGTGACCCTCGGCAGCGCCGGCCACAGGGTGAGACCGGCCCGGCAGGCACCTGGGGAAGCCTGGGACCCCAGCCTCTCCCCGTCCCGCACTGTCACCAGGCAGGACAGCGGCCATGACCAACAGCAGAGGACGGGCCTGGGGCTCCCTTTGCTTTAAACTGAGCCAACCTCTTTCCTGAGAGAGAGGATCTTAAAATATCCACAAAATCTTACTCTACATTTCCTCAAAGTTTTTCAAATGACATAAATTTCTATTTTTCTCTCAAGAAAAAAAGTCGTAAGTAAATCTGGAAACTAAAACGGTAACTTTTAAATAATTAGAGGACTGCATTCACGGCTGACTTTAAGACCTAAGATGACTTACGACAAGTTGCTCCTCCTTCTCCCCGGTCTCTTTAATGATGATCTCAATCTCCTGATTCAGCCCCTCCACGCTGTTCCGGAAGCGGGAGCCTGTGGACTTGGTGATGGGGACGACTGGGACGAGCGTGCTCTTTGGAGCAGGAGCCTTCATCAGACAAGGGCGGGGGGAGAGAGTTAATGTTTCTTTCTTACTCTCTGGATTCAGGTGTACGTCCGCTGACCTAAGTGACTCAAAAAGAAAACAAGGCTACAGACCCCTAAGCTGTCAAATACAATTTAAACCCCCAAATTCCAGACAAGCAAGGTAGAATTTCAAAAATTTATTCACATTTATTATAGGCTGGAAAGGTTTTGTTTCGTTTTTTGGCTTTTAGAGACAAGGCCTTGCTAAGCAATTCAGACTGGCCTTGAACTCACTTTGTATCCCAGACTGGTGTCAAATTTGCAAATCCTCCTGCCTCAGCCTCCCGAGTGTTGGGATTACAGATGTGCACCTCCACACCCAGTTTGGAAAGGGAATTTGAATGAAGGAAAATCTTAAAATGTCAAATGTCAGCCAACCTTGTATGATTATTAACAGGTCAGATTTCAAGACAATTCTAAACTCTCCTAAGTGCCACAATGATCTACTACAAACAAATATTTTATTGAACAAAAAGTGTTTTGACTGGAAAACCAAAACCACCTCCAAAGTCCACACACATCAGCAAGATTATAAACCTGAAAATAACTTCCCTACGACATTTATACATTTACTGTAATGTGTACTGTTTTGTTCAGGAAAAGAAATGATGCAATACATTTTTCTTTTTCTAAAGACTATCTTTAATTTTTAAAATTAAAAATCTTTCGTTGTCACAGTCAGTACTTTTTGAAGGGAACGCTGCCCTCACAGTGACAGATACAGCTGGGTTTCCGGACACGGCCCTGAAGCAGCACACGGAGGTGCCCAGCGGGGGTGACGGCCAGGGGCGAGTGGGGCCTTCATCCGCACGGCGCAGGGGCACAGGCCCCCCGGCCCCGGCAGCGAGCGCTGGTCTCACCCCGTGACTACCTGTGGTCCATCCTCCTACTCCTCGTTCAAAACACACAGTGAGCAGGGTGCTGTCAGAGTCCCGGGCAAACACGGGAGCCGTGGGCGGGAAAGGCCCAGCAGCAGGGCAGGGCGGTGCCTCGGGGTCTGAGGGCAGAGGACGGGAGCCCCGCGCTGCACCTGCAGAGGCGCAGGCTGCTCGGTGTGCCACGACGCTCACCCTGTTTCCCTCACTTTCTTCTTTCTCACAGCGGGAGTCGAACGCAGGACCTTGCCAGGCAGGCGCTGTGCCGCCGAGCTGAATCCCCGGGCCGCTCGCTGCATTCTTACTTCGTCTTCACATTTCCCCTCGCTCCTCACGGGAGTGTCACAGCTCCTTCCCTTTATCCTGTTTCCTTCCATCTCCTCCTTTTCCCTCATCCGATCTGGCACTCACCATCAAAGAGAAGAGCTGGAGACACCCAGCGCCAGTGGCCTGGGCGGGTCTCACAGGAAACGGATTGAACCACACGGCTCGATCCGCACCCGCGCCTGCCCGCCTCGGTCCGGGCTGTGCCCCTCGGGACAGCTGCCCTCTGTGCACGTGCTTGGCCTTCAGAGACTGGTGACGACTTTCCACCCCACTGGCACCGAAGAGCAAATAAAACTTTCCCTGATGCAACCTGGAGCTAAACTATGAATTTCAAGTGACGCAAAGTGGTCCATAAAGTCAGAGTTACAAGAGTTTTAGAAGATAAATTATAGATTAATTTCCAAATTTACAAACTGGAAATTATGGGGCTAAAACCTGCCCTATACAACTTGGAGGATTTAGTGCTACTTCTTTTGCTTGTCTCTTTCCTGAAATAAAAAATAAAATATCTTGTGCTGGGGGAAACGTGGGTATCCGATGTCCCAGCATTTTCTGTTCTACCTCTTGGGCTACAGCCCTCCCCACACGGACCCTGCACAGACGCCCCTCCTTCCTCACCCCTACCGCAGCCCGCCAGCGGCGCAGAGCACACAGCGCTCCGCGTGGGAAATGAAGACTGCTCCTCCAGAACATCAGCCCCCGACGGCACACGGGCAGGGGAGCCGCAGGGCAGCCTGTGGGGAAATCGGGGACGCACTCGCCTTCCATTGCCTGGCCCAGAACTGAGCCCGGACACGCCAGGCAGTTTTAACAAGGCCAGTGACCGGGAGGATGCGTCCCCTAACCCTCCGTGATGGCCACGCCTCAGATGGCTCTGTCCTGCCCGAAGGCAGCAGCGAAGGTTCACAGGAGCAGACAAGTGGGCTCCCATCCAACAGGCTCAGTGCAGGAGGGCAGACAGACAGACGGGACTGACAGCGCCTCCTTCGCACCGGCACAGAGGAAATGGCACAGCGCCTGCCTGTCTGCAGCCCGCACCCCACAGCAACCGTGCCTGGCCGGGCTGTGCACAGGACTCTCCCAGCTCGGAGCCACTGCAAGGTACAGAGCCCTGCGGGGCGGAAAGACGGCAAACCAACTGCCGGTTACGGAACGAGAGCAAAACCAGTTTCACGCTTAGAATAACTGATCTCCCACACCTTTCTCCTCCCAATGGTTAGGTATGAGGCACTCAAGATGTAAAAACGGCTCGCCACACCACACTGTGCACCAGGAAGAAAACAGATGCTACACAACACTACCGCGAAGGGCCCACTGCACACCAGAATTCAAACACTGTGTCTGTGTACGAAAAAACTACCGCATCAAACCAATCTGGTCTTTATTCTGAACTGTTCACCATAATAAAAATTAAAACATTTGATTTTAAATTTATTATCTTTTAATCTGAAAACGCATAGTTTGGGTTTTTATTTTTATGTATTTTTATTTATATTTTTTGCAGCACTGGGGATTGAACTCACAGCCTCATGCCTGCCAGACAGGAGCTTAAGCCACTGAGCCAAACTCCCAGCCCTAGTTTTTGAAGCAGGGTTGCACTATGTAGCTCAGGCTGGCCTCAGAGCTCCCGTTGTAGCCCAAGCTTGAACTCACAACGCTCCTCCTACCTCAGCCTCCCGAGTGCTGGGATTAAAGGTGTGTGCCACCACACCCCGCTTGTTGAGTTTTTAAAAGAATTTTTTTAGACAGAGTCTCACTGTGTAGTCCAGGCTAGCCTGGAGCCCCCAGAAATCCTCCTGCCTCAGCCTCCTGAGTGCTTATTACAGGCATGCACCACCACACCCAGCTCAAGGTACTAATACTTTGTTTAAACAAAAGGAAGGCGGGGAGCCATTTCCCTAGGGCCCACATGTTATTCTAGGTAAATGAAACAAAGGCTCAACAACTAGCAATAGTTGTATGAGTAAAACTGTCCACCAAGCTGCCTGGAGAAGATTTTCTTCATTAAACTGCTGTTTAGTAACAGTATTTCAGAAATTAAGTGGTCCCTTGATTTTGCTCCTTAACTAAGCTATATTTTAAAATATATGAAAATAACAAAAATAAATGTATTTAAACTTCTCTCTCATTTTAGGGAATCTTTACGCAAGAGCAAGCATTTATTTTTCTTGTATCTGTACCATTTCCTGCAACAAAATGTCTTTTTTTTTTTTTTTTTTTTTTTTTGTGGTACTGGGGATTGAACTCAAAACCTCCCACCTGCCAGGGCAGGCGCTTAAGCCACTGAGCCAAACTCCCAGCCCTGGTTTTTTGAGGCAGAGTCGCACTGTGTAGCTCAGGACGGCCTTGCGCTCGCATTGTAGCCCAGGCCGGCCTCGAACTCACAACGCTCCTCCTACC
>RJWM01016017.1:0-13334 GCA_004363535.1 Dasyprocta punctata | reverse complement strand
AACAAAATGTGTTTCTAACCATAAATCCAAGTGTGCAGGCATCAGAGTGGTTGAGGGCTCAGCTTCACAAAGAGTCAGAGTCGAGCAGCTCCTCACTGAGCTCAGGAGAGGTCTGTCCTCTGGAATCAACACTAAGATCAAGTATCTTCTGTTCCCCAGTTTTTTGTTCTTTCCCCTCAAAGCAAGCGCTTCAGTACACTCCAGCCAATCATCGTTCCTAATTAAGTAGGCCATCATTTTAAAAGCTCTATTTTTCCATTCTCCATTTATCTGCGTACATTACATTCTGTTCAAAAACGGAAAACCAGCCAACAACGAAAAAGCAAGCGAAGGCGTACAACACTGAGTCTACATTAACCTGCACCGAAATGGACCTGTCTACACCGCAGCTTCACGACACACGCCAAGTGGGGAAGGGAAGAACACGGAAGCAGCAGCTGGGCATGGAGAGAAGACGGCCCACAACTTCGAAGAATAAAAATCTGCTCTGAGCCAGGCGTGGTGGTGCACGCCTGTAATTTCAGCACTCCAGAGGCTGAGGCAGGAGGATTGTTGTGAGTTCGAGACCAGCCTGGGATACAAAGTGAGCTCAAGGCCAGCCTGAAGTGCATAGCGAGATCCTGTCTGAAGAAGTCCAAAAAGAAAAAAAAAAAAAAAAAAAAAACCCACAATCTGCTGCCAGGCAAACGGGATGAAAACCAGTGCACTCAGCAGCTCAGCAGGGCCTCCTCCCGCCTGCCTCCGGCCCCCTCCCCGAGCTCTCCGCTGCTGCCACCTCCTAACCCTTTCTCCGGAAGGAAGACCGCTGCAGACGTAGCTGCTCTGTTCACTTCTACTGGCCAAATCTAAACACTCACCAGCGGCCAGGCCCGGGACTGGCAGACGGCGGGCGGCTCAGTCCAGAGCGGCTCCTCCTGGCCAGGCGCAGCGACACAGGTCCTCTCCCTTCCTGCCACACCTCCTCTGCCCTCGCATCCTCCTAGTTTCTACAGATACCTATTTATTTCTATTGAGAGTCCAGGCAAATAAATCAGAAAACTCTCTGTGAAGGCGTTCTTGCTTGAGGCTGTAACGACAGCCAGAAAGGACCTGCGTGACTTCTTAGTTCTCACCGTCCCCGCCTGCGTCCTGGTGTGCTTCCTAATGACTGCTCCTCCACTGCCCTGGGAGCGTCTGACCGTGAGGCAGCCGAGGGCTCCATCCCTGTCCACAGCGCTGCCCGGGACACAGAGTGTGAGGAGCCGCCATGCCGAGCGACAGCACGAAAACGGCCACTGAGAAGGGAAACCGGAGCGGAGGGGGACGGAAGGAAGGGACAACGAAAAGAACAGGAGGAAAACATGGAAACGAAGTTTTCATAAATGAGGAGGAGAGGGGCTGAAGGGACGGGGAGCAGGGGTGGGAAACAGCAGCACAGAGATACACCACGGCTGGGTGCCAATGACCACGCTGAGCATTATTACTGTAGATAGCTAACACATACTAACGAAATTTTAAAACCCAAGGAAGTAAATAAATACATGGAACTATACAGTGTGTGTCCTTTTGTATCTGGTTTCTTTCACTTAGCGAGTTTTCGGGGATCACCCATGTTGTAGTGTGCACATTTCTTTCTTCTTTTTTTTTTTTTTTTTTTGGAGACAGGGCTGTACTCTGTGTAGCTCAGGCCTTGTGCTCACGTTGTAGCCCAAGTTGGCCTCGAACTCACAATGCTCCTCCTACCTCAGTCACCCATTTCTTTCTATGGTCAGACAATGCTACAATACGGATACACAACAGTCTATCTCCCCACGCACCAGCTGACGGCACCCCGCTGTCTGTGACTCCGGGCACTGTCTGTGTGTAGCTTTTCACGTGGACACGTTTCCAGGAAGGCCCTCAAGTGCTGTGCAGGACGCTTGGCGTCCATGGTTCACCTCCTCTCCCTCCCCAGCTCCCGGGGACACCCCCAGTCTGTGCTCGCAGCTGCACACGCAAGCAGAGGAAGCGCTGGCTTACAACGGCAACTCTGAGGAACTGCTAGACTGTTCTCCAAAACCACCACACCATTTTACATTTCTACCAGTAACATATGAGGATTCCAACCTCTCCACATCCCAACACTGATTATTTTGTCTTTTAAATTACAGCCATCCTGGTGGGTAAAGTGGCACCTCACTGAATTCTGAATTTTATTTTCCTGTTGATAGTTTTTATTGAGGATCTTTTGTACATGCTCTTTTGCTATTTGTGTGTCTTCCCTGGAAATTCTTTTTTTTTTTTTTTTTTTTTTTTTTTTTTTGCGGCACTGGGGATTGAACTCACAACCTCGCGCCTGCCAGGATAGGCGCTTAAGGCACTGAGCCAAACTCCCAGCCCTGGTTTTCTGAGGCAGGGTCGCACTATGTAGCCCAAGCCGGCCTCGAACTCACAACACTCCGCCTACCTCAGCCTCCCGAGTGCCTTCCCTGGAAATTCTATTCAGATCTTTTGCTTGTTTTTAAATTGGACCGTGTCTTGGTCACTTTTCTCTCGTTGCTGAGACAAAATACCTGACGCTCAAAATGAAGGAAGGAAAATTTTATTTAGCTCTGTTTGTGGAGGTTTCAGTCCATAATCAGCTGACTTCAAGGCACGGTGGCATGGCACAGGGGAAACTCTTCAAAGCTGCAGCCGGCAAAAGCAGCCAGAGCCAAAGGGGTGGGGGTGAGAGCCCGCCTCTTTTCCTCCTTTACCCTGTGCACAGGCCACCCCTCCAGGGCGGGTGTGGCACTCACAAAATACCCTTGCTGGCCAGGGATTTGGCTCAGCGGCTCAAGTGCTTGCCTAGTAAGGGTGAGGTTATGCGTTCAATTCCCGAAACCAAAAAAAAAAAAAACAAACTCCTGCCCTCCTCTTGCACAGGACCAGGATATTTACAAAGAAGGAATGGTAGCCCCCTGCTGAGCCTCTTAAACTTCCAAACTTCTCAAGGTGAGGCAATGTATCAACCATAACAGACTCTTTTGTGTGTTTGTATGTGTGGCACCAGGGATCGAACTCACAACCTTGCACCTGCCAGACAGGTGCTTAAGTCACTGAGCCAAGCTCCCAGCCCTTGTCTTTTCATTATTGAGCTGTGATAGTTCTTTATATATTATAGATACAAATGCTTTATCAGATAATGATTTAATATTTTTCTCTCATCCTGTGGGCTATCTTTTCACTTTCTTGCTGGTACACTTTGAAGCACAAGTTTTAATTTTGATGAAATTCAAGTTATCCATCTTTCTTCTCTTGTTTGTGCTTTTGATGCCATAGCTAAGAAACCACTGCCTAATCCAACATCACAGACTTTCTTTAAGTGGTGCCAGGACTAAACCCAAGGCTGGCACGTCACGCTCTACTCCCGCCCCTCACGTGTTTCTGAGACGGTAAATCACTATGTCACTAAGTCGCCCAAGCGGGGCTCAGATCATTCCACCCGCAGGCGTGTAATCCAGAGTTACTCTTACATGTGGTACTGAGATAGGAATTATTTTTAAACAATATTTAAAGGCTAAAATTGGCTTAATCCTTTTATTTCCATATCTCGTTCACACTAGCCAGTATAAGTGTGTAATTCCAGACTCTTAGATTAGAATATCTACATTAGAATCCCAGCTCTGTCTCACATGACCCTGAACAAGGCATCTGACCTCTCTGGGCCTTGATCTCCTACTCTGTAGAACCTTAAGATGAAGAGCAAACACCAGTACTACGTATAAATACTACATGCTTCCCACTTAGTGAGCAGTTCGGCTGAGTTCGACTATTACTACCTTCCAAGTGGCACTGGAGTTCCCTTGTCCTCAATCAGCTTCACCGGTTCCATCTCACCCAGGGCTGCCGTCATTTCTTACCTGGCTTACTAAATTCTATTCTGGCCTTTAAATTTATCATCTTCTAAGTTCACTGTCTATTCTCAACCCTGATGATGACTGTAAAATGCATACCTGACCATTCACAAAAACACTTTCACAGTCCTGCCAGGATGGAGTCCCAGTGCGTCAACAACTTGGCCACGGGGATGTTCAGGTCTGGCTGCGTCCCCGACCCCCGCCTCTGCCTGGAGCCAGGGCTTCTGTCGACCCATCATCATTTTCTCTGAAAGGCCTCTCCACACGGTTTCGCCCTCAGTTCAGGGGTAAAAACCCTTTCTGTGACACTGTGACTATAACCATCGACACACTCGTGTCTTTCACCGTATGACGGAGGAGACGCGGAGGGGTGGCAGCGGCTCTGGTCACCACGCCCCGGGTCACAGGGCAGTGACAGAACAGAGGCGAGCGGGAACAGACTCACTGTCACGGGACTTCCTCCAGGAGAGAGAAAACCTCCGTAAACAAAGCCACACCAGTAACTTCACAGAAAATGTCTCACCTTCAGAGTCTGACACTTTCAACTCAGTGTGACTACCGCTGTTTTAACGATTAAGATGTACATCTGCCTGCTCTGTGGCTGGCTGTGAACATTCAATAAAACAACTCAAGCAGTGAAGATGTTTAACGATTCAGTATACAAAATTCAAGCTAGACAAATTTATGTTTCAACTTGCTATATTTTTGAGTTCTTGCCTTCTCTGCAAACGGATGCTTTACAATTGAGTATGCACGAATTTCATGCAAGCTCCAGTAATATTTATTGAATTCCACTTTCAAGAGCAAAGATTTTGGATGATTTTACTATTTTAAAATTTCTAATTTTTATGAAACAAAAACTCCCTTCAGCCAGGAGTGGTGCTGCACACCTGCACGTGCACCCAGCACTCACGGAGGCGGGGCAGGCCTGCAAGTGAGCAGCCAGGACGACTGAGCAAGACCCTGCTTCAAAATAAAATTTGGGGGGGGGGATGCAGCTTAGTACAAAGACCTAGATTCAATCCCCAGTATTTCACCCCAAAAATCATTTCAGAAACACAACTCCTATAACTCCTAATAAAACTATTTTAACCCTTATTCAAAGCAAAAACATGAACTAGGACTAAAAACCGAACTTATCTCTTAGAACTAGACACAAGTACATACTTAGAGGTGAACTAGAAGGCGAAGACGGCGGATTCCCCATGAAGCCACCTAGGTCTTCAGTCTATCCAGGATAAGGAGGTTTGCTTTTTTTTTGGTACCGGGGACCAAACTCAACCTCACGCCTGCCAGGCAGGCACTTATGCCAGCCACTGAGCTAAATCTCCTGCCTAGGAGGTTTGCTTTCTCATTAATATTTCAGTTTTGATAGTTATTAGTCTATACAAATGTTTCTTTTCACATTTTGTTGTTTACATTTCTATTTCCCCATAAATAAAATCAATTTGTATAGGTTTTTAAATGTACTAATGCCGCCGGGCATGGTGGCGCACGCCTTTAATCCCAGCACTCGGGAGGCTGAGGTAGGAGGAGCGTTGTGAGTTCGAGGACAGCTTGGGCTACAAAGCGAGCGCAAGGCTGGCCTGAGCTACATAGTGCGACCCTGCCTCAAAAAACCAGGGCTGGGAATTTGGCTCAGCGGCTTAAGCGCCTGCCCTGGCAGGTGTGAGGTTGTGAGTTCGATCCCTGGTGCCGCAAAAAAAAAAAAAAAAAAAAAGGTACTAATGCCTACGAAAGCAGAGCAGAACGCATCACAGTCATAGATCTGAGGTCATACCACACAGCGACTCTGACAGAGCAGCATGGCACTGTCACAAACACAGGCAAGCGGATCAAGGGGACAGAACAGAGGAAGCAAAACAAACCTGGGCACATCCAGCTCTCTGACCTTTGACCAAAGGACCAAAAACGTACGCTGGAGGAAAGATAGCCTCTTTACTAAATGGTGCTGGGAAACTGGCTGTCCTCACGCAGAGATGAGTGAAGGCCCATCTCTCTCACGCTGCACTACACTAAATGCGAATGTTAAAACAGAAAAACTGGGGATGGGGATTTAGCTCAGTGGCTCAAGCACTTACCTGGTAAGCATGAGGCTGTGAGTTTGATCCCCAGTACCAAAAACCAAAACAAAACAAAACAGAAAACCTTAATCTGCTTAAAGATAAAATAAGGTACAACTCTTGAAAACACATGTGTAGACAAGGACTTTCTAAAAGAACCCCAATGGCATAGGGAATAATATCAAGAATCAACAAACAGCATCACATCAAATCAAAAACCTTTGCACAGCAAAGGACACAACTGATCAAATGGAAAAACCAGTTTAGCCAGCTATTTCTCAAAAGATTAACATCCATACTAGAGATGTAATACTAACACCTAAAGTATCAGACCCCCAAAATAAAAGGCCCTATCAAAAAGGCAATCAACATGAACAGACTCTTCTCAGAAAAAGAAGTACAAATGGCCCATAAACACATGAAAAAATATCTAACATCGCTGCCCACTAAAAGAATTGACTGTCATCAAGAAATCAAAGAGTAACAAATGCTGACAGGGCTGTGGGGGAAAAGGAACCCTTCTCCACTGTTGGTGGGGGTGCAACCATTATGAAAATTAATGTGGAGATTCCATGAAAGAGTAAAAACAGAAATTCCACTTGACTGAGTTATTCCCCCTTCTGGGAATCTTCCCAGAAGTGTTAAAGTCAGCACATTACAATGATACGTGCATACCTATGTTTACAGCAGCACCACTGACAACAGCTAGACCTTGGGAACAGTGTAAATGTCCATCAACAGAGGAAAGAGAACAACATGGTATCTACATATAGTGGAATACTATTCTGCCATAAACTTGAAGCAAATGGATACAACTTGAGAACCTAATGTAAAGTGAAGGAAGTTAGACATACAAGTTTGTTTATTTTATTTTATTTTTTTTTTTGCGGCACGGGGATTGAACTCACAACCTCGCGCCTGCCAGGCAAGCACTTAAGCCAAACTCCCAGCCCTCACACAAGTTTAAATACTGTATGGTTTCTCTTATATGAGATGTACAGAGATCTTTTCCAAATAGATGCACAAGAGATGGAGGGAGAGGAAGGAAAGGGAATAGAAAAAGAAGAACTGAAACCAAGATATGGAGGGAGTAAGGCGCGGGGAGCAGGAATGGATAGAAAAATAAAAGAGGGCTGGGGCTTAGCTCAGCAGCACAAGCGCCTGCCTGGCAAGTGCGAGGTCATGAGTTCGATCCCTGGCACCGGAAAAAATCCTGGCACCGGAAAAATAAATAAATAAATAAAAGAGGAAGTAAGATGTGTTGCACATGTGTTGCAAATGGAACCATTATGTGCTGTGAACATGCACTAACAAATAAATACATATATTGGTGCCTAATCATATTTTCAGATTAAAGTATCTTGCATAGAAGAAAATGCTACTGGAAACTATAACCAAACTACAAATTTGTAAAGTCAAAATTGATTCCAAATACTTTGGGACAAAATCAGTTTGAAAAAGAGTATGTATCTTTCCTCATACTTTCTACGGCAAACAATCCACACAATCCACATACACTATACTTAGGAGCTACTGCCCTAGAAGACTTCCTGTGGAAGCAGCTGACACACGAATCCTACGAAGAGCCAAGCAGTTCACCCCTTAGGCTTCGTGGTCAGATGGACTCCGTCCCAAGTACTCAGCGACACTGGTAAACCAAGAAAGGAGCCACGGACAACACCTACAAGAACGAGCGTAACGCAACCTTGTTCAGGAAGGCAGGGGCAGCCACTTGGTGACCACACAAGGTGATCTGAAAGTCACACAACTAAGCCTGTGCACTTTCCCTCGCCCCAGTGCTGAGCTGGGGCTCCTGCCAGCCCGAAGTTTCACTTCTGGCGACGTGAAAGATCCTGTCACAGGACCTGAAAGGGTTCCCTCTCGCCATGGGACCCCAGCCCATCGTGGCTCAGAGAGGCGCTCCAGGGCTGGCGCTGAGAGCACTTCACAGGGCCCTGGGCAAGGGACTTCTCTCCCCACAGGCGTCAGGAGGCCGTATTCCCATCCCCAATCTTCAGATGAGGAGACCAACAGTTAGACAGGACAGGTTACACGCCCAGGGCCTGTCCCAGCACTAATGTTCAAGTCTCTTTATTAACCTGTCTCCAATATACTGAACCAGTATGGAGCTGACTGTGTCTCCTGGAAGCCTTATCTCAGGTCACCAAAGAAAAATATTGTTTTGTCAACTTAATTTTTTTTAATGAAGTATATGCGTCAGTATTTAAATTGTTTAAAGTATGTTTTTGGACATTTTTTTCCTAAATAATTACCTACAATACAACAAATCACCAGAAAAACAACGTCTTTTTCTGAAATTTGCGGCACCAGGGTGCCTACCTGACCCTGGTTGATAGCAGCGTGGTTCCCGTGGAACGGCGACTGTCGCTCTTTGTCTCGGTGATGCCGGCTGCTGTGTTTACTTCTCTGCAGCTGCTGGCGTAATTTTGCAATCTGAAAAGGGGGAAAATAAGCATGGAGAGTGTTTTTCACATAAAATAAAAATATATCCTTGTTTAGTAAAAACAAATAGATTTCACCTTTAATAAATTCTTGAATATTTAACCATATCACAAAATTTGATTTATTGTGCAAAGTTGTTATACATACATGCACACCAAACATAGGGTACAAATGTGTGTTTATTGTAAAGAAAAACCTATCTTCCAACATTACTGTCTTCAAATTTCCCAAGTACTAAACAAATGAAGTTTCCAACACTTTGAATAAGCTTTCAGAAACAATTAAAAACAATTATTTTCTCATTGCCCTTATCGCAAATCGGCTGTTACTACATTTAGGTTTTTTTATTGACTGATCTCAGACAGACCCAAAAATTACACAGCATTTGAAAATCTAGCCAAGCCGTGAAATGCACTCAGACACACACTTTAATAACAACTGCAATTTCAATGATTATCTCATTGTCATCCCTTGAATGAATTTGTCTCTAATATTTCTACATTATGTGTAAAATGCAAATATTACTAATTACAGGCACAGGAAGTGGTTATCACAGCACAGTACAATAATCTACCTGGTTATACTGAATTACCAAATTTCAGAAACATCATAGAAAAATAATAAATATGAATCTATTTGCTACTATAATTTTATAATTCTGATGTTTATACTGCACTGAGTTTGGACTCTTCCTGTCCAAGGGAGGAAAAAGGATACCACCCATCACAGTCCAAAAAGTACTGTATACATTTCCCCATTCGAATCTTTATCAAATCAACACATAAATGTTTTTCTGTTGTTATTCTGGAAGTTGAACAAACAAAAAATCAACAGAAAACAAGAAAACACTGCTGCCCACAATTTCCAAGAACCAGTCAAGCTTCCAACCCCGGGACGTCCCCTGACCTCCTTCAGCTGATCCGTGCTGCCCCAGGACGCTGAGCGCTTGTGAGACCCCTTCTTCTTCTCCGTGTACTCTTCCGCCCACGCACTCTCTGTCTGCAACAGGAAAACCAGTCATCAATAACCTGCATCATATTTTTTCTGTTATAAAAATGCATTCTCATTAAAGAAAAATTAGATTTTACAACACATTTAAAATACCACAAATTACGTACGATTTTCCCAGCATTGGCTAGTTATAATTAATATTTTGGCATATTTTTATTACTGAGTTATTAATTACTCGTACATAATCAGAATTAAGTTGTAAGTACGACACTCATTGAACAAAGTGTAGAGATGCGTGTTAGTGACAGCCAGCATTCTTGCGCGCGTATTGTATGTGAGGCACTGCTCCCTCTCATGCTGTCTCTGATTTAACAAATAGAAGGAGTTCCACAAAGTTTGCAGATAACAAACTAGGACAATAAGTGGTCAGATAAGCTGCCTGAGGTCTCAGGATTTAGGAAGCAGAAATGCCAAGAAATAACGCTAAACCTCACACTATGTGTATTCTGCTCACAGGCACGCAGAGGAACCCCCAGGATGTGCAGTCTTTAGTGGTTCTACCAAACCCAAAATTTAAAAAGGGTAAACTCAAGCCGAAAACACAAACAAATACTTGGCATCCAAAACATGCTCTGCAGAGGACAATGATGCGATCTGGAGGCCAAGGCACAAGGATCCTTGAGCCCACAAGCTTGACACCAGCCTGGGCAACACAGTGAGACCCCATCTCAAAAACTCTTCCATGCCTGGGCAAGTGATGACACAAACGCCACCTCCCATGCCCCAAGGAGTAAGAGCAGCCGAATGAAGGGGAATCTGGCAACTGGCATCAAAGTCACAACCACACACAGGCTGACACTGCAGAGCCTTTTTGGGAAACGTATCCTGCAGATGTACAAAATGTGTATATTTACATGTAAAAAACACCTGCTTGTATTATTCCGTATAGCACTGTTCTTACAAGTGAAGGATCTAAACAATGTAAATAAATTGGATTTATTAGGCTGGTCTATAAACACAGCATGTCTGTGTAACAGCCACCAACTAACACAATTCTCGGGGCGACTCCCATCTGTGCTGTGGCTCCTCACGGTTCTCCACATCAGCTGTTAAGAGGTCTCTCACAAGATCAACCTAGAAACAAAACTACAGAGCACAGAGTATCAAAATTAAACTAAAACCAAAATCGAAGTACTGATCTACTACTAAAAATGCTTAAACCGTGAACGAGGTCCTGCTGACCTACAGCACAGGGCACCAAGAGCCTCGGCAGGTGGGGGGCCCGGCTCTGCACCAGCAGGGACTGAGCTGGGCCTGAGGCTGGACCTTCCCTCAGCGCGCACTGTGCTGAGCCCAGAATGGGTCAAGGATGCAACCAGTAAAGCAGAAACCACCTGCTGCAAGGTGAGGTGGGTAAAACCCGTGAAGCTGCAGGCCTTGGCAAGGATCTTCTGGACAGAACCCCAACTGCGCAAGAAACATCAGGAGCCAACAAATGGGGTTTGTCAATGAAAAGGTTTCTGCACAGCACAGCAAAGAAAACCAACCAAAGTGAAAACCTGCAGAATGGGAACAGATTTTTGACAGCTCCACCTGAGACAGACGACCACTATAATAAAGAACTTACAAAAAAAATCAGACCCCCCCCCAAACAAAAAGCCCCATCAAAAAGTGGGCAAGAGGCTTGTGGGATCACTTTAGCGGACACCAGGACCCTGTCAGACCCGAGAGAAGAAACTCAATGGGGAGCCGCCTGGCTGGATGCTGATGCGGGATTTCACTCCCACAGGTACTGCTGGGGTGTCACAGAGCAGTCACTGCCGGTATCACGACAAGGACATCAACGTGAAGACACAGAGCGTTGCCGGGCTTAAGACGGTGCCCGCGGCCTGCGTGCTCGTCAGCTACCGCCTGCCCTACAAGCAACTCGAACAGGAGGGGACGCATGTACCACTGAGCAGGGCTGGCGTACACTGCAGTGGCCTCGCCCTGCGCCGTCTGTGAACAGCTTCAGCGTCATGGCTCGGTCTGTTCACAGACCAAGTGAGAATCAATGCTCGATAAACAGTGACCGGTGGGAAAAACAAAACAGTGGGCAAGAGAAATAGGACACTTCAGAAAGAAGAAATACAATGGCCACAAATGCATGAAAACAAATTCAACATCAATGTCGATTCAAAAAATGCAAAATAACAACACTGAGATTTCATCTCACTCCACAAAGTGTGGCAAACAACAAGAAATCAAACAGTGACAAATGCTGGCAAGGCTGTGATGACAAGGAACCCTTCTCCACCACTGCTGGTAAAGCAAACTAGCACAATCACTCTGGCGATTAGCACGAGACTCCTCAGAAAACCACAGCAGGCAACTCCACCCCAGCCAGCCTGCCCCCTTCTGGGCATCTTCCTGAAAGAGCGAGAGACGTCACGCACACGCATGTCCACAGCAGTCCCATGGGGAGGCAGCCTGTGTGCCCACCCACAGCTGAGCGCTGACACATGAAGGTGGGCGTCTGTGACCAAAGGAGGAGGACTCGCAACTACTTACAGGGAATTCAATGCACCCCGGAAATGGAACAGTAAGTGCAACAAATCAGACACACAAGCTTAGACACCGCGTGGCTTCTCTCATACGAGAAACCAAAATATAAATAAAGTGCAAAATAAGGAAAGTGTGCTGTCCACGTATGATGGGCACTACTCTGCCATAAAGAAGGTAAATTTTATTCCTTTGCAGAAAAATAGGTACACCTTGAGACCAGAAGGTTAAGCGAAACAAATGGGACACAAAGCTCAAGTACTGCATGGTTTCTCTTCTATGTAAAACTCATAGTATAAATAAACTAAAGAGCAAAATTAAAGAGAAAAAGAAACAGGAAGGAGACCAAGAGATGGAGGGAAGAGGGGAGGGGTGGGGAAGAGGATTACAAAAGTTAATGCGTCATATACATGTACCAATGCCACAAAATGAATATAGTCATTACGAAGTGGAAGCATATACGACTAAAACAAATCTGTTATAAACCCCTTTGTCATCCTATAATAGGTTATCCCACATAAATTTTAATTTCTCTTTTTGTTTTTTGTTTTTTTTTTTGAGACAGGGTCTCAGTTCATATGTAGTTCCAGACGTTCCTGAACTGACTACGCGTCACAGGCTGGCCTTGAACTCTTGATTTTCTTGCTCGGCATCCTGGGATTATAGGTGTCTGCTGGGATTATAGGCGTGCACCTCCATGCTTAGCAAATTTCTCCGTTTTTAAAGAGGAATAATGTTATCTAGCTACTTGACTATGTAAAGTTTAATTTTTAAAATGGTAGCAAGAGCAAAATAATAAATGTTAATTATTATTTTCATTCTATTATGACAAGTGGTGTGACGACAAGGAAATACAGAGAATGATCATGGAAATACAGAGAAGAATGTGAAGAGTTCTTTGATATAAAGATTTGGCTGAAGCCAGGCATGCTGGTGCGCACCTGTAATTCCAGCATTCGAGATGGTGAGGCAGGAGGATCGCTGTGAGTTCGAGATCAGCCTGGGCTACAAAGTGAGCTCAAGGCCAGCCTAAACTGCAGTGAGACCCTGTCTCCAAAAAAAAAAAAAAATTTGGCTGAGTCATAATTTCGCTTAAAAATAAAAGCCAGCATAGATTGTGAATGGGTAAGAAACTGCTCAAAGGAGAAAAAATAAACTGAGATAAGGAAAAGGAGAAAAGAAGGGAAAATTAAAAAGCGGCTAGAAACACTAAGTTTTATTAAAAAGTTGAGCTGTAATCAAATGTGAATGATAATGAGACTTTCAACCCGGTCCTGAGCGTGGTCTGCAGCCCAGGACGTCCCTGAGAGCCAAGCCCAGGAGGACAACCGGTCCTGAGCGTGGTCTGCAGCCCAGGACGTCCCTGAGAGCCAAGCCCAGCAGGACAACCCGGTCCTGAGCGTGGTCTGCAGCCCAGGACGTCCCTGAGAGCCAAGCCCAGGAGGACAACCCGGTCCTG
>RJWM01016016.1:0-46459 GCA_004363535.1 Dasyprocta punctata | reverse complement strand
TCCTTTGCATGCTGGGAAGTTCCTGGAATGCTGTTTGCAGAAGCCTGAGCATTTGACAGTGTGTTAACCTAAAATTAGCCAAGAAAGACTGTGGTGAACAGTTGAATAAAAGAGTTAATAATTTGGTGTAAGAGAGAACAAATAGGGATTTTAAAATTTTTTAGGGAGAGTAATAATATCCCAGCATCTGAACCCCAATACACACACACACACACACATACACACCTCTCATCTTTTTGTGCACTCTATAAAGTGTTTGATTGGCTCTAGTCTGACATTTATTATTATATAACCTCTGTCTCCTTAAAGTACCATTTGCCCTTCACTTTGTATCACTTCCATCTCTACCCCTCCCACCACACCCAGATCATAAGCTCAGGCCTGTATTGTTTCTTTTTAGAAGGCAGAGAACACATGATCATTTAAACAATTCCAAAGGTGGTGAGAAACTCACCAGGACTCAGATGGTCTCCAAGGCTGCCAGGCAAGTGATGACTTTTCCTTCCCTAGTTTAGGAATGGAGAGCCATTAGGGGACATTTATATTTTGCAACCTTTAAATAGTGGACATTTGGTTTGGTGGGAAGGGAGGTGGCCAAATCATGTGCGCAAGAAGCATTTGATATGCACCCATATGGGCTCTTGCTATTCTTGAGGATGACTGTACAGAATTCCACCCTCTATTCTGAACACCTCCTCTGCTCTCAAAGGCCTAGGGGACCTATTTATCAAATATACAGTGCTGTATCTCCTTTATGCTACTGACTGTTCAATCTAGAAGTCTCTCTCATCCTTGGAGGGAAAAGTAAGGTAAATAAAGGTGAGAAAAGTGAAGTGCCCATGATGTGTCCGCTTCTTCCTAACACTTAGAAGATGGAGTGTACATATTTTATAAACCTTTTTTGTAGTGGCTCTATTCTCACACCTTCATCTGACTCTCTTAAACCATTCAAATCAGAGACTGGCATAAAATATTCACCATACACTTGTGGCTAAATTATTCTTGTTGCTATTGCTCTTTTGGCAGGCCAGGCTATGGAAGCAGCAGAATACTTAGTGGTATTAGTTTTGACCTAAGAAAGACCTGCATTTAAACTTCAACTTTGCCTCTTATGAGCTGAGCACTCCTGGTTATGTAATCTTTTTTTAAAAGAGTTTTCACTATTTGCTCTACATAATAATCACATTCATCATAGGTAATTTGTACTTGTACATAATATATCTTAATTCTTTTTCCCATTTTCCTCCCCACCCTTCCCACTCTGTTTGCAGAACTTTGCTTACATTTTTTTCCTTTGATTCTTTTTTTTAATCACTGTTCACTTCCTTTCCTTCCCCTATCCCTTTCCTTGTTTCCCTTTCCATTTGAACATTTTCTTCCTACTTCTCAATATCTAGCCTCTATTTTGCTCCTTATGTACACTTTGGATTTCTTACACAAGAGAAAAAATGTGATATTTAGACTTGTGTTTAAAAGTATTTCATTCAAAATTATGTTTTTAAAGTGCATCCATTTACCTAAAATTATCTCAAGTTTATCCTTCTTTACAGCAGAATGATACTCCATTGTATGCAAAAATCACATTTTCTTAAGCCATTTATTCATTGATGGACCTATGGACTGATTTCAAGATTTAACTATTATGAATTGTGCTGTTACAAACATGAGTATACATATGTTGCCATGTATGATGCTTTCAACTCTTTTGGGAAGCTATCAGGAGGGTATGGCTGGGTCAAATAGAACCTCTTGTTTTAGTGTTTTTGAGGAATACCCATATGGACTTTCATAGTGGTTGTATATTTTACACTCCCACCACAGCGAAGAATGTTTTTTTCCCTCACAGTCTCGCCAACATTTATTATTGATTGATTTCTTGATGATTACCATTCTTTCCTGAGTGAGATGGAATCTCTGTGTTGTTTTAATTTATAGTTCATGAATAAGCAGTGATGCTGAACATTTTTTTCATATATTTGTTTGCTATTTGTACTTATTCATATGAGAAGTGTCTACTTGAGATGTCCATTTTTGAATTGGATCTTTAAATGGGGGGGGCTCTGATTCTTTGAGTTCCTTATATATTCTAGATATTTGTTTGTTGAACAGCTAGTAAAATTATTTTCCCACTCTGTGGGTTGTCTCCTCACTCTGTTGGTTTCTTTTGCTGTGCAAAAGCTTTTGAATATGTTGTGATCCCAGTAGTTGATTCTTTGTAATATTTCCTGTGTTATCTGGGTTTTGTTCATAAAATATTTGCCTACACCTATGTCTTCAAGAGTTTTACCTATTCAATCTTTCAGCACATTAAGTGTTTCTGTTTCAATATTTAGATGTTTGATCCATTTTGATTCTAGTTTAGTGAATTGTGACAGATAGAGTTCTAGATATGGATTAATCTTCAGCATGTGGAAAGTCAGTTTTTTCAGCACCATTTATTGAAGAGGCTATCTTTCTTCCAGTGAACATGTTTGACCCCTTTGTCAAAGACAAGGTAACTGAGAGTGTTTAGAGTTGTTCCTGTATCTTCTGTTCCACTGATTGTTGGTTTGTGTGGGGTTTTTTGCCAGTACCATGCTGTTTTTATCACAGTATCTTCGTAGTGTAATTCCAAGTCAAAGATTGTGATGTCCCCTGCCTTGTACTTGTTGTCCAGAATTACTTAATTGCTTTTGCTACTCTAGGTCTCTTCTGAAATTTTGGGATTGTTTTATCTAGTCTTATGAGGTGTACTATTGATCAGTATTTTGATTGGTATTGCATTAAATTTGTGTATCAGTTTTGAAAGTATGGCCATTTTTTACTGTGTTACTTTTGCCTTTCCAAGAACTAAAGATATATTTCCATTTCTGATATCTTCTTTGATCTCTTTTTTCAGAGTACTGTAGTTTTCAATGTAAAGGTCTTTTACTTCCTTCATTAGATTGACTTCTAAGTATTTCATTTTTCTTGATGCTATTGTGAAAGGTGTTATTTCCCTAATTTTTCTCTCAGTGAGTTTGTTTTTCATGTACAAGAGTTCTATTGAGTGTTGGCTTTTTATCCTGCTATGCTACAAGATTTGGTTATTAAATCTAGAAGCCTTTTGGTGGAGTTTTTAGGGTCTTCTATGTAGTATATTATGTCGCCAACAAATAATGGTAATTTAAGGTCTTCTTTCCTATTTATATTCCTTTTATTTATTTCTCTTGTATACTTGTTCTGGATAATGTTTCCAGAATGATATTGAACAGGTGGTGTGATAGTATGCATCTTTGTCTTGTGCCTGATTTTAGGTTGAAAATTTTCAATTTTTGGCCATTTGATATGATGTTGGTTGTTGGTTTGTCATAGATGGCTTTTAACAGATTTAGATGAAGATGTTCTGATCCAATTTTCTTTTTTTTATTTTAAAGAGAATAAAACAAAACACAACAAAGCAGAACAAAGCAAATCAGAAAAGAACAATGCAGGCAACACAGGACTTCAAAACAAGACAATAGAAAATGAACAATGGCTACAGTAATGTCTCTCGTTTTCTTCAAAATAGCTGTCCATATCTTCACACACAATGAAATCAAACAGAATAAAATAGTATAAAACCAATCAAAACAAAAGAATGAAAGCATTACAGGACTTCAAAACAAGACAATAGGAAATCAACAATGGCTCTTGTTTTCTTCAAGATAGTTGTTCATACCTCCACACATAGTAAGATCAATAGAAAACAGACTAGAACCAATCAAAACAAGAGATTGAAAGCCTTACAGGACTTCAAAAGAAGATAACAGGAAATGAACAATGGCTAGTATGTCTCTTGTTATCTTCAAAATAGCTGTCCATACTATCACACAAGGTAAAGTCAAATCAAGCACAACAGAATAAAAACAATCAAAAGAATAAAAGCATTATAGGACTTCAAAACAAGATGATAGGAAATCAACAATGCCTACCATAATGTCTCACTTTCTTCAAAACAGCTGTCCATCCTATCACACATATTAAAATCAAACAAAACAAAACAGAATAAAACCAATCTAAACAAAAGAATGAAAACATTATAGGACTTCAAAACAAGATGATAGGAAACCAGTAATGGTTGCCATAATACTTCCTGTTATCTTCAAAATAGCTGCCCATACTACTAGATACAGTAAAATCTGACAAAACAAGAAAGAACAAAACCAAACCTAACAAAATTATGAAAATGATACAAGAGTTCAAGACAAGACAATAAGAAATTAACAGTGGTTACCACCTTCTCCTCCTAGGCATTTCTTCCCCTATCATTTTCATAATATCTGTTATGCTTTTTGGATCCCACTAACTCCTTCAGTTTTGTATACTAGGGAGACAACACAATGTTTACCTATGTGAGGCCAAACCATTTCACTCATGAGAATGATCTGAAGTTGCATCTATTTACCTACAAAAGCATTGAGATTATCCTACTTTATAGCGGGGTAGCTTTCCATTGTATGAAAATACTGTGTCTTTCTTATCCATTCTGTGGTTGATAGGCAAGTTACTCCTGTTTTTTTTTTTTTTTTTTTTTTTGGTCTTCTGTCATGTGAAACAGTTGTTTTCTTTCCTTGGATTTTCAATCTGTGAATTTCCTTTTGAGTTAGATGTGTTTCTTGTATATGGTATATTGATGGATCTTGTTTCTTGATCCACGCTCCCTGTGTTTCTTTTTATTGGTGAATTGAGGCCATCTACATTAGTGGTTACAACTGGCATACACTGGTTCATCTCTGCCATACTATCATCCTGCTGTTGGCCCTCCACTTTTCCCCTTCATTCAGTTGCCTGTTCTGTTTGGCAGTCTCCCTCTGCTGCTGTTCCTGGAACCATGGTCATCTTTATCTCTCTGTAGAATATCCTTCATCACTCACTGTAGTGTTGGTTTTGTGGTCATGAATTCCTTCAGCTGTTCTTTATCATGGAAGTATCTTATTTTTCCATCAGTTTTGAAAGATAGTTTTGC
The DNA here is from genome assembly GCA_004363535.1 of Dasyprocta punctata. NCBI lineage: Eukaryota > Metazoa > Chordata > Mammalia > Rodentia > Dasyproctidae > Dasyprocta > Dasyprocta punctata. The sequence goes on along the minus strand of RJWM01016016.1, from coordinate 41,493 downwards.
AGGATCCATAAATCTGGGTTGAATATTATTTCCTTTCAGAATTTGAAACACTTCACTCCAAATTCTTCTTGAGTTGATAGTTTGTGTTGAGAAGTCTGTATGATTCTAATGGATTTTCCTTTATAGGTGATGTGTTCCTTTTTTCTAGCAGCTTTTAATATTCTGTTCTTGTGTTGGATTTCTGAAATCTTGACTATTATATGCCTTGGTGGTTTTTTGTTTTTCTAATCTTGGCTAGTTATTTATGTTTCATTTATCTAATGTCAAATCTTATCCCATGCTTGGGAAGTTTTCTGCTAGTTCTTCTGTGAATAGGTTGTTTATGTCCTTCATGTTATCTTTGAATTTTTCATCGATGCCAATTAATATTATATTATTCTTCTTTGCATTATCTTGCAGCTGTTACATTGAATTTTTGTGGTCCCTTGCTATTTTTCAGAGATCTTTCATCTGAAGATTGCCAGCCACAGCTCTTTTCTAGATCTGTTATCTGTCTTTATACATTGATTGATTCTGCTGTGTATGCTTTCAATAGAATAATTAATTTCTTGGATATCTGCTTCTATCTGTTTTATGACATCCAGTTCTTCACTATGTTGGGCATTATTTGTTTCCTTAAGCTCCTCTAGTTTTTTAATTGTATCTACACTAGATTCATTAATAATTTTGTTCATTATGGTCATCATGCCTCCAGTTACCTGTGTAATTATTTCTGTTTTGTTTTTGTCTGGGTACTTACTTACCTGCTTTGTTACTTACATAGCTAGCATTTCATAGAATTCACCTGACATGTTTGATTTCTTCTATTTCAGTGCCCTTTGGTCTTCCTTTGGGTGAGCTGAGGATGTTAAATTGCATCTTACTTCCATGTCTTCTCATTTTCTATTTTATAAACTTTTTTTCTTCTGCACTGAGGCTTGTACATTGCTTATGGTCAGTAGTTTTGTTATTAGTATTGAGGTTTCTTTAGGAAATTGCTACTTTTCAGATCTGTCTTTTGGGGGTAGTGGGCTTTTGGCATTTGAGTCTGTTCTAGTATCCTACTTCTTCTGTTTATTAGAAATGAAAGGTTGTAGATTGTTTGGCCTAGCACACAGTTCTTTGGTACTAGGATGCTGTATTGTTTATGGCCCTGGAAAATCTAGGTATTGGTATACAAGAAGAATCAGTTGATTAACAACAGCTATGTCACTGTGGCTAACTTAGTGCAGTCAGTAATAACTATAGTATGTATAAACTGGAAAATGATAAACTGTAATAACTAACACTTTGTCACCTTTAATCCTAGGTACAAAAGTTATAGTTATATAGCAAGGTCTAAAACAAATCAGAAAATTATATAGAGGAAATATCCACCTGAGAGAGAAATTTTACCCTTTTACCATAAAGTGGTATTCAGGCATAGTAAGATACAGTTAGCCACCTGTATTCATAAGGATAAGTGGTATTGGCGTCGTATTGGTATTGAGAAGAAAAAAGAGAAAAGAGATAGATTATGAAAAATAAAGCCATGGAAGACAGGAAGAATGTGTTAAAATTGATGTAGAAGTTTCTGTTAAGGAGTCAATTGTATTAGATAACAGTAATAGAGATGACCACCTAGGAAAATGATAAATTATAAGGAGTAAAGAAAAAACTAGAAGAAAAGAAAACAAAAAAAAATTACTAAGGGGCCAACTTGAAAGAGAGAAAGTGTGGGGGGAGAGGTAATAAAAGAAGGGTCTATTCTAATAAAACAAAGTAATATTAAATGGGGGGGGCAAGAAAATGAGTGGTAAAGCTCCAACCTCCATCAAAAGAAAGATAAAAAATACCAATAGTGGAGAAAAAAAAAAAAAGAAGACAAAGAAGAAAGGAAAAATTTCCTAGCAGTCAGGTGTGGTGATGCATGTCTGTAATTCTAGCATTTGGGAGGCTGAGGCAGGAGGATCACTGCAAGTTCGAGGCCAGCCTGAGCTACACAATGAGTTCAAGACAAGCCTGAACTACACAATGAGGTCTTGTCTCAAAGCAAAAACAAAACAAAACAAAACAAAACAAAACAAAACAAAACAAAACAAAAAACAAACAAAACACAAAAAAGCAAACAATATAAAACCCAAAAAGAATAAAATAATTCTTATGTATTCCCAGAAGAATGACCCTTCTAGGTCAGCAGTTCTTAATCTTACAATCACATTTCTCTTTTCCCCTTTTCATAGTTTGTGAGTTTGTATGGCAGTTACTCAGTTCAAGGGCCCTCTCTCTGTAGTCCCTGTTTTTGGCAGTTGTTCAAGCTGGGGAACGAGACCAGGGAAAGTGTGGGGTCTTGTTTCTGAGGCTCCTATTGTAGATTCCTCCTGGTTGGGGATCAACACTGGGTCCTGACATATATTCCAGTGCCTGTGGGACATGCTCATGAGACCATGTGGTGGCTTCTTTGGGCTCTCAGACATGACTTTCAGTCCTGTGAATGCTCATAAGAGAAACAAATCTGCCCAAGACTAACGTGGGCATATTTCTGTAAGCCCAGTAAAGGTGTAAAGCTCTGGGTGGTGTTTCATGGGTGCCCAGAGTACCAAGCAGAACAGGCATCCATTAACCATTGCTACTTAATCAGGCAGAGGACTGGCCTATTGTGTTAAGCAGGGTGAGCTCTGGCTGAATGCAGAGGCTCTTCTGTGCCCAGGGTACTTAGAGCATCCCTGTGCAAACCCCAGTAGTCTGGGGACCAGTGTTAGATGTGACAGAGACTCTGGCATATCTAGACTTGGATCAGGGCAGTGAGAGTTTTGGCATAGACTCAAGCAAGCTCAGGGTACTGAGTATGGACTCAAACCTGACCAGTGTTAGCTCCGTGTGCCGAATAAATGTCCTAGTTTGCATGAGATAAACTGCAGGCTCCTAGTTGTGACTCAGGTGTGTTCACGGTCCATTATTGAAGACTCTTGGCACAGGCATGAGTAGCTTATTATTTTGCTCAGAGTCTGAGGATGAAGAGGTGAGTGGGAGGAGGGAGCAGCATCCTGGTCACCTGCCCCCGGATGTGTCAGTAAAAATTGCTGCCAGGCTGCATCGTCCTCTGTTTGGAAAAGGTACAATGAGGCAAAGGGCCTGTGTATCTCAAGTCTGTCCTGTGCATCTTCACCTCATTGAAATTCCTATGCATGTGTTGTTTGATCTAAAAGTCTCTCCTTTCAAGTTGACTTTTTTTTTTTTTTTTTTGCATTAGGGTGTATGTCTCTCCTCTTCTTTCAATTATTTATTTTTACTCTGGGACTCTCAGATGTGACTCCTCCTGTATTTAACCACATTGGAATCTCTATCTGTAATGTTTTTATTGTGTATGTGTATGTGTGTGTGCATGCACACTGAGAATTAAACTCAGCATCATACATACTAAGCAAGTGCTTTACCACTGAATCACACACTCTAGCCTGAGTATGTTATTATTTGATTTTCAGTTTCCTCACCTGAGAAATGAGATTACAGAGTTGTGAATGTGCTCAGCACAGAGACTAATTGGTAGTTCGTGCTACAAGTTCCTGGGCTGAGATGAAGACTGGTCACTAGCTAAAGATATTTACCAATTGTGGAAAACCTCTTGATAACCATTCTTCTCATAAAATATTCATGGCATATCTACAATGTGCCTTCTAGTGTTCTAGGGACTGAGGAAGTAGTTGAGAATTTACATCTCAGGTAAAAAGAGATAAACAATGAACAAGAAAACAAATAAACAAGTAGATAATTTTAGATAAGGATGAGCATTATGAGGAAAATAAAACCCAGTGCTGTTACAGTGATAGGAGACAGGAAAAGAAGGATAAGGGTAGCAGGGTAACAAGAAAATAGATATATGAGAGATATCATTTGAGCTGAGAATATTGAGAAGGAGCTAGCCAGAAGCTAGGGAGAAGAGGACAGGCAGATAGCAGATATAAATCTGGTGTGAATTAGAGTTAATGGGGACATTAATGGACATGTCCCCATTAACTCTAATTCACACATTTCCTCTTTATAGAATAACTGCTAATTTTGGGTCACCTAATAGTAAAACATTCTGAACCAGGTCAACTGAGGGACACCCGAAGTCTAATCAAGTACTTGGGGGACAAATGCAACTTGGGGAGAAACAGAATGGTGACCTTCATGGTCAGTTATCATTATATAGGCTGGTGTTAAATTTGGGGAAACTCCAAGACCTTGATTGGCTAGTATTGAAAACCAGAGTCTCATCACTCCCTCAGAAGCAGTCCCAAGTCTGTCTGAACACAGATGGATCTGGGAGTTGCTGGTTTGCAGCAGGTAGGGTATGACATCTCTTAAATCATCCTACAACTTATCCTAAGAAGAGTCTAAGCTTTGGGCCTATCATGTAGATGATGTGGTTATTTATCTAGAAACACAGCTGCAGAAACATTAATTTATTTACCAACCAGTGTTGAATACCTACTCTTTTCCTGGTAATCTGGGTAATGGGGAAGCTGAAACGAACACCTTGTGTGTTCTTTAATCTCTCATGACTTATGGGGCTTGGGTCATGACTTTCGTGGTTACTAGCTGTTTAGTTTGGACCTTGATGCTTCTTATTATTGGGTTTTAGTTTTCACATTGATAAGTGGATGCAGCTCAACCAGTGACTGGCAGGATTTTTCCAGTGCCATAGTTTCACAAGGATGATACGCAGAGCCAAGACCTGACCACAGCAAGAAAATTCATGCACATGGAGGCAGGAATGAGAACCAGTGGGATGTTGCCTATGTTGTTTCTAAACTTGCCTGTGGATTAATGCAGGTTTGGCTTCTTGGTTAAGGAAAAAGCCTCTGGCAGTGCTGCCTGAGATGAGTTCTGTGGCCTTGATTATTTTTTAAGTAAAAAAAAAATAAAAGAAGCATATTTTTAGAACGAGTGACTGTAGAACTTTTTGGTACATTTCCAGTCAAATTTTAGATAGGATTTGAAAGTATACAGCTTATAAGTAAATGGAAAGAGAAGTGGTGATGCTGAGGAGTCAGCACGGATTCGCTAAGTAAAAACCACTCACAAATTAATTCAACAAATATTTTCCTGAGCATGTTGTACATGTATGTTCCAGGTGCTGCTTTATGCACAGAGGATCTAGCAATAAATAAAACAGTCAAATATTTTCTTCTCTAATAGTATTTACTTTCTATAGGAAGGTAATGGGCAAACAGACAATACATAAAACAGGGAAAACTATATAGTGTTTGAAATGGTAAGTCAAGTAGAAAAAATATCAGGGAAGGGAATAGATATGCTGAAATTTATTTATTTTTATTTTTTAAAAAGAGTTGTAAGTGGGGATGGGAAATGACTGCTTAAGTGGTTACAGAGACTCCTCTTAGAAAGATGAAGTAGATGGAGACTGTTTGCTCAGTGCTGAATGTCCTAAGTGCTAGTGAACTATACTTATTAAGATAGTTGATTGTATCTTATGTGTGTTTTAACTCATTTTTCAAAAGGGTCATCAGGGAAAGACTCTGAGAAAGTGAATTTTGATAATGACCCAAAGGAAGAATCAAGCAAGTATGAACAGCAAGTAGAAGTCTTCGGGCAGAAAGCTGCCTGGAGCGGGTGAGGAAAAAGCATGTTGGCTGGTGCAGCTGGAGTGGAGTGAGCAAGCAGGGCGACGCTGGGCAGTGAGGTTAGAGGGAGAGGAGGTGTATGTCAAGCTAATTCATTTTCTCCTTTCCTAAGGGTACCAGGTTGGCCATTCATGAAACCATTGGCAGCCCAGCACAGTGTCTTTTGAGATAGCGTGGTGATAAAGATAGACTCATTATTTCAGAAAAGCTGACTATGATGTTCAAAAGTAGGTGTTTCTTGGAAAAAAATATGTGGAGAACTATGTTTGTTCTAAGAGTCACATTTTTATTTATTTATTTTTTTTGAGACGGCGTCTGGCTATGTGGCCAAGGCTGGCCTTGAACTCCCAGGCTCAAGTCATACTTCTGCCTCAGCGTCCTGAGTTGCTGGGTGTGTATGTTTGCCCTATCAGCCCCAGTTTGAGCCACATATCTTTTGAGAGGCTATTGACAAATAGGCGGTGGCAAGGATGAAGAGGACCATTGGCAATGGGGAGTGGTAGAAGGAACTAGGAATATTGACCAGCAGAGAGAAATTTTGGAGAATTCAAATGTATATTCTGATGTTGCAAAGAGGAGGATTTGAGGGTTCTTTTTGTGCAGATTTAGAGGGAAGAATTTAGAATTAATAGGTTGATTTAAATTAAAGGCCCAGACTTGGTTTCAACAAAAAGTAGCAATCTTTTGCTACTGGAAGTGAGTTGGAGAAGACTCTCACTCCAGGTGGAAAAAGTTTTTTTTTCAATGAGAATTAAAATTCTCTGAATTTGATCTTTCCTACAGAAAACAGAGACTTAACTTGTTATGCTATCCTCAACACTCCCCTACTTCTCATTTATCATTAAGGGCAGAAGGGGGTAGGCTACAAACGATTAAGAAGTTCCTGTGCAAGTTTGTGAGATGAACTTACCGTAATATTGGCTGAAAATAATCCCCAAGTGACCATTAAAGTCTTTATTTTATGGGTAAGTAATATCTTCACATTTAAGGCATCTCAAGCAGTAATTGTTCCTCTGTCTTTGAGCTCTGGTTCTCTTTGTTTTTCTGAGGCAATCACAGGTACCCGGCTTCTAAGCTCTCTCTATAGAGCTCAGTGGGTTCTCAAGTGTACATAGATGTTGGTGTTTGATGAGGATGAAGACATGATAGCCGTCTGTTTCCCATTCCAGTTCTGATTCATTTTAGATAGCAGATTTGGTTTCAGTCAATCAAAGCATCAAGTTTGTTACTGATCTTGCTGCAGAACATGGCATTAGTATGTGTGGGGGAAGTGTTACATTAAGTAATCCCCTCAGTGCAGAAATAAACAGATGAAGTGATAAATTAGTGTTCCAATATAACCACAGATTTAGATGCCTCCTTTAAAAATCCAAAATGGTAACATATTGTCCACATTTTCTACATTTTGCTTTTTACACTTAAATATATATCTTTAAGACAGTTTCATATCAATGCAATGCTATAGAGAGTCTAATTTATTTTAAGCACTGCAGAAAATTCCACTGGTTGGGTGGACCATAATTAGTTTAAGCAGCCCCTACTGATGGACATCTAGGTTGTTTCCCATCTGTTGGTATTATAAATGATGTTACAGACTGTCTTTATGCACACTTTCAAGTACATCTTGATCTTCCAGCAGATTAACCAGAGCTTTAAGGACCCAAGCTTAATTAATAATAATGTAGGCTCACAGAGAGACCAGATAATGAGTGCTAATATCATCAGAATATCTTTATGTCTTTCTTTGGGGATCATATTTCAGGAACCAGGACAGACTGGAAGTGGGAGTCATAGAGCTATATAGTGTGAGGGTGTTTTGCTCTATTAAATGCTTATGGAATCTCTGAATGCATGGAGAATTTCAAACCATTCTATGCCCTAAATAAGAATGTAAAAGAATCTTTACACATACTTACATGGAGACATGTAGAGACAACACTGTTTGCAGTGGGAAAATATGAAATATGATCTACTTGTACATTGCTAGAAAACTAATGAAAAATTATGGGTCATCTAAATAATATCTATAACAATGCAGGTATTAAAAGGATGAAACAGATTTGTACATACCGAAATGAAACAATATTTATGATATATTATGAATTCCATGAGGATAAAAGTGAGTCTATAACTATGTTTATTTTTATGTCTATATTTTTATCTATATATAAATGCATATATACACCTATACTTAGCAAATTTCATGTTAGTTGCTACTGTGCTTACTTCTATTAAATAAAATATTTCTGGCATGATATATTGCTGTCTAGGACTCTTTATTGCCTTTATGGAAAAGAACAAGGGAGGGAGTCAGAAACAAGAATTGCTCTTCATTTGAAATCCTTTCATTCTATTTAATTAAAAAATCTATTTGCATGAATTAGAATGATTTTTAAATTATATATCATTTGACTAAAGCACATGTTTTTAAAATTAAAAAAAGCCATCCACACAGACACGTAGTATCTAGAGTCAGAGGTTAAAGTTAATTAACCAGGCAGAATCTGGTTTTACTAAACTGCAACTGTGGGGTTTAAAGTTTTAACCTTCTTTTCTGAGCTGCCAGATACAAAGAGAGACCCCAACTGGTTCAGTCCAAGTTCAGTTATTTTGAGCTGAATCAAAATGGAGGGGAGGAGGGGCCAAGAGTGAGGTCAGGAAGAAGCTTCTGATCTCTTTGGCACATTAATTCAGCAGTGAGGCATTTCCTGATGACAGATACCAGTGCTTGCTGAGAAAGCTTGAAATAACCCAGAGGGTGTGAAAGGAGGGGAAAGAAGGCAGTATTTCTTAAATACTCTTTAGGTTTTAGGAACTTTACAATGGTACTTTCCTTAATTCCTAAATACCTCTCTTTTACATGAGAGGAAACTGAGGCTCAAAAGAGAACCATAAACATTATGACCTGTTCACGACACCATGATCTGTAGGTTGAGGTTTGTCTACTGTGAAAGGAAAGAGGTCAACTCACAGGCAGTACAGTTAGTTATGAGATAAGTGAGATCCATCTTTCTGGTACATCATTTATTCCCATTGAAAAGTAAAAAAAATTGCGTCTATGACCATACATACAGATATGAAATGAACTCAACTGAAAAAGTCACGTGAGTTTTTAAGATAAAATGTGAGACATTAGAGAAATTCCTTGTTTCAAAACTTTCTCTCATGGATTCCAAGATTTGTTTTGTGGTCAGCAAATGTCAGGGGCACTGCAGGGTATTACCTTCTGAAAACTAGTGGAACATGTCTGGCTACATGCCCATCTCTTAAATGTTTCTGTGGATTTTAAATCTACCTTGAGATAAGACTAAGGGGACTGGAAGTATCAGATATGGAAGTCAAGAGGGTAGGAGTGGGTGAGGGAATGTTTTCTATGTGCAAATATGCAATGTGAATATTGAGTAGAGATTCTATAAAGGCATACATTTTATCTGAGCCACAGGGGGCTCCTTTTAGAATGAGATATTTCCGGGAAGCACTATGATGGAAGGTAAGACAGAGGTGCAAATTACATGCTGGAATCATATCACTGGTCCTCTGGCCTGTATCTACAGTAGACATTACCAATCAATCACCATAAGCTTTCTTCATTGAACATGGTCTGAGCCTCTTGGCTTGTGTAATCTATCTGCTTATCATGAAAAATTAAGTGTACTGGCTAAAGCACATATCCAGGAGCCAGACTGTCTAAGCTTAAATCTTAGCTTTGACACTTAGCTGTGGCCACAGTAGCTATGTAGCTACTTCTAAGGAACTTAATTTTCTTCATTTATAAAATAAGAATTAAAATAGTATCTACCCTACAGAGTTGTTGTAATGATTAAATTGGTTTATATATATGGAAAGCTTGTAGGGCCATTTCTGGTACATAGCAAGCACTCTCTGCCTGTTTATATTATTGATATAAATTAGTAAGTTAGCTCCATGTAACAGGTAATGAGGTTCAGAGGAGTTGAGTAGCTTTCCCAAGGTTGTCTGGTTAGGAAGTGGTATAATGGGGACTTAAATTCAGGTCTGCAGGCATCACCGTTACACCATCTAACTTGTGTGATCATCTGAATCATGAATTCCTCCTATAGCAGTCAGTTCTTTTAGCACTTCCTGTGGTATTTATGTGTCAGGGATGAGGGGCCCTGATAGAGAAGCAGAATGTGGGATTAGATGAGGGTCCATGCTGTAAAAAGGGAGGTAGAGAGAAGACTGGGTGTTTGTTATTTGATGAGAGATTGAGGTCACTTCCAATTCTGGGAGTGTGGTAGGAAGCAGATGAGACAGTATTGAGCTGTATGTCTTTATGGAGTGTTTTTGGAAGGAAGGAGCACCTGGGAATCCAATTCCTTCATTTTTCGGTGGATACAAGTTAATGGATGGTAGGTGAGTCATTTAACCTCTAGGCAACTGAGGTTCCCAAAATAAATTGTTTTTCTTCTTACCACTGCTGGCAAGTGCTTCTGTGTCTCTGCAGTAGATACAAACCTGCCATCAAATGTCTTTCATCAAGAAGTAAAGGCTGTTAGCTAGGAGAGGTGGCACATACCTGTAATTCTAGCACAGTAGGAGGGTAAGTCAGGAAGATCACAAGTTTAAGTTCACTTTGGGCAACCTGGTGACATAGTGAGTCTCTGTCTCAAAATTTAAAAAAGAGTAACTGGGGATGTAGTTCAGTGCAAAGGCTGTGGGTTCTATCTTCAGCACAAAAAACAGAAATACATGGAGAAGGAGGAGGAAATGGAGGAGTAAATAGAAGAGGAGGAGGGGAAGGAGGAGGAGATTGATTTCTCTTTTCAATAAGAATGTGGATTAACCAAGAGAAAGCAGTGAAAATAACAGTGGATTAACCAAGAGAAATCCACAATGTGGATTAACCAAGAGAAAGCAGTGAAAATAACAGTTGTAAGCCAATGCCTCTAGAGTCCTTGAAGCTTTCTCACTGGATGCTTTTTGGAACCCTGCAGCATTCCTGCATCATCATGTAAATAAGCCTAGGCCAGCTCAATGGATATGAGAAATGTGTAGTAAGATGCATGTTGACTCTGCTGCTAGCTGCAGGAGTGAAATCATCCCAAGGCAGTCCCAAGCAAATAGCAGATGATCATAAACACATGCCTGATTCTCATTAGAGATCAGTCAAGCCAACCACAGCCGTAAGAACCTCTCAATTGAGCCCAGTCTAAATTGCTAACTTACAGAATAGCAAGTGAAATCAATGATTACTATTTTGAACCACCCATACTATTTTGGTGTTATTTGTTACACAGCAGTATGTAACTGATATAGTAACTATGTAAGAGAGGATGGTGAAGTCTACCCAGGCAAACCAGCCAGGGGAATCCAAGGCTTAGTTTTAAAATATTTCATTTTTGAGTTCTGACCCTTTTGAATAAGGGTTGCTTTTATTTTAGACTTGTGTTCTTTCTGATTGTGATTCTTCAAACGTGAAGACCTTTAGATTCAATGAAAGTTCAGACTTAAGTCTCTTCCAGCATGGCAAGGAAGAAGAGAGAAGATGGTCTGTCTCAGTGGTTTTCAATTTTCATTCAGCTGCTTACAAGAGGTGATAGGCGAGGCAAGGATCTGGAGCTCTGGAAATTTGTCTTTCTAACAACACTCTACACATGGTGTGTGTGTGTGGATTCCCAGGTGTGTGTGTGTGTGTGTATGTGTGTGTACTTTATATTTTTGGTGTATCCACTATGTCCCTTTCAAGTTTTTTTTTAGATACTCTGAATGCCAGACCATTTAATGATGAACATGTTTGTTCACTGTCTCTAAGAATCATCTGCTTTAGAAAAGTTATGTACAATATTTTCTGTGTCCTCTGCAGAAGGTGAAAACATTTTCCTGGAAAGTTAATTTTGGCAGTAGTTAATGCATAGCCATCTGTGTGTCTTCCAGGAGGCTGGCCTGGCTGGAGAAGGGGTTGAGGCTGACTTCCTTGAGGTGTGGGAGGTCAGGGGATGCAAGGTGGAGATTTTGAGGGGTCTAAGCCTCCAAGTTTGTCCCATGACATTCCCCCTCAAGTCCACTCTCATGGGTCAAGGAAGTCCTGACCCAAGATGCTGGTCAATCTTACAGCTGATTCTTGCCCTGGCTTTCTTTTCCTCCCTTGGCAAACTCAGTGTTCCTGCTGGCAGGGTTTGCAGCCAGAATGCAGCAGGCTTCCCTGACTGCAGGGAGTTTGACTGCTTCATTTTTCCTTCTGCTCTTTCAGCTCTCCTATCTTCTTTCCAAGGCCTGGTGTTCAGCTGTCTGGCCAGCGAAGGAAACATCTACACTACTACCAATTTCCTTTTCTTCTGTCATTCATTTAGGTATGGTTGGCCTGTTTTCTCTCCTGCTATTTGTTTAGTGTCAGATGTTTGACTAGGATTCATGAACAGTGTTCAGAAAATCAGACAAGGTCACCTCTTCTCAGTATGCCTCTGTTTCCTCAACAGTGATAGAGAGAGTTGGTGCTAGTGCCCTCAAGACCAGTCATTCTGTACTACTTAGCACAATCCTATGAGGTGGGGAGTCACTCACGGATGAAAAATGGGGCCCAACTTGCCCAAACTAACCTTGATGACAGAGCTGGCTTTTGCCAGACAGCTTGGATCCAGAATTCATTCTCTGAACCACCTTGCCCTGCTGCCTCCCTTATTACAGTGCCGCATACATTCCGTAAGTGTGCAACACATGGAAGTGCTATTATGATTATCATGCTCCGTGGGGGAGGGCTTGGAAGCAGATGTTAAAAATCAAACAGAACCTGAGAGCTCATTTACTTTTGGGGCCTGAAAACATTCCATATAAAGGGCCAGATAATAAATAATTTCATCTTTGTGGGCCCTGTGATTTGTGGCCACATGCAGCTGCTTAACTCTTCTCTTGTAGCACAAAAGTAACCATATGCAAGGTATAAGCTAACAGGTCTAGTAAAACTTTAGCCAGCCTTCTGCCACTATAACAGAAAACCCAATGTAGGTTAGTAATGAAGTAAAGAAAAGTTGATTTTGGCCTATGGTTCTGGGGGTTCAAGTTCTGAATTGGGTAACCCCATTGGTTTGGGCCTCTGGTAAGAGTCTAGCATATCATGGCAGGGGCATATGCTAGAATAAGAAGTCTTTGATCCAAGAAACAGAAACAGAAAAAGAGAAAGAGAAAGAGAAAGAAAAAGGGAAGGATTAAGGAAGAAATGGAGAGAGAGAGAGAGAGAGAGAAGGAATAGGGGTTTCACAATCCTTTTTGAGAGCATATTCCCAATGACCTAAAGATCTCCTACAAGGACCCTCCTCTTAAAGGTCTACAGGACTTCTTAATAGCACCAATCTCGGGAACAAACTTTTACATAGGAACCTTTGTGGGACACTCATCCAAACCATAGCATTGATGCTTGATCTAGTTCAATACCCTAATTTCACAGATATGAAAACTGAAATTCAAAGAGAGGAAGTAACTTTCTTTTGATCCTACAGTGAGTTACTAGCAAAGCTTGGAGTAGATCCCAGGTATGGTGGGCCAATTATAAAAATGCCCTCAATTCTTCACTCCCTACAGGCCAGCTATCTTGCAATGTGACTTTTCAGTGGCATCCTTCAAGAGGTAGTGTCTATTTTTCTAGTCCTTGAAATTGAGCTCACCTTGTGAATTACTTTGGTCAACAGAATTTGGCAGAAGTGACAGTGTGACAGTTCAGACTTAAATCAGGATGCCTTCCATACTTCTTTTCTCTCTTGCCCAGGCATTGGAAGAACAAGCCTGGACTAGTCTGCTGGAAGATGAGAGACACATAGACCACTCATCCCTAAACAGCATCTGATAGCCAGTTAACCATTAGACACATGAAATGAGGTTCTAGCCAACCTCAAGCCAATTTCCCAGGTGATGAGAGCCACAAAAAGAAGCCCAGGCAAAATCAGCTGAACCCATGCAGATCAGCACAACTACATAGTTGACTTAGGAGAAGTGATAAGTACTGATTGTTTTAAGCCACTGAGTTTTGTGTTGGCTTGTTATGCAGCATCAACTAGCTTATGCACCAGGTTCTTCTGGTTTTGGATCATGGTTCTTCCTTTTGCATCTCAGTTATCTCTTTTTTCTATTTGTGATAGCAGCACCTTGATCTTTGGGAGCTATTTCCATTTCTCAGGAGAAGCTGATGGCTCAATCACTAAAGGAACCAGAAAGCAACCTTGTTCTGGCTTCTTAAAAAATGGATGTGATCTTCAGTGGCACTTGGAATCTCATTTTTCTTTCTCTGTGTCCTGGTTCCCCTACTAAGAATCTTGCCTTATGGTAGTGTTTTCAGGGCTCCTGTGATACAGACAGCCGCTTGACAAAAGCAACTTCAGTGAGGATGCTGGAGGCTGAGGAGCAGCCAGAGAGCTCTGTTAAATGGCCTTGAATTTAGCACTGTAATTTTGCCTGCTGCCTGCAGCCCATGGTGGAGAGTACAACTTACTGAGTAGTTCATGGGTGTGGGGAAAGGAAGGTACCATGTAAAGTGCAAGACACTGAAATTCTTTTTAAACTGGCTTTGGTGCCCTCTACCCTCATCAGGTAAAATTTTAATATGTTGAAAATGATATATGACACATATTCAGGAAAGTAAAAATAATCACGCTTGGGCAAATCATCAAATATCACAAAGCAAATGTATGTGAAAAGCATCAGGCCACTTAATGAAATATAGCACTGTTGTTCTCCAGAAGCCTTCTGTGCCCCTTCCTGAGAACTGACCCCTATCTCCTTCCTAAAGATAATTACTTTCCTGCTCTCTTACACCCTTGTCTTTCTTTTCTAATTTTCAAAAGTAGCATTATAAAAATCCAAACACTATTAAAGCTAAACATGAATATTTGTGGGCATTTAATATCACTAATTCCTCTCTCCCTTAACATTATGGTGAGGCTGTTCAAATTTAATAGTGTCCATGGTAATAATTTTAATTCAAATTTAATAGTGTCCATGGGGGTACGGGGAATTGAACTCAGGACCTTGTACTTGCCAGACAGGTGCTACGCCACTGAGCTACATCCCCAGCCCTGTCCATGATAATATAAAGAGCAGCTTGTGACCACCACTCTGCTTAAAAAATAAAGCATATCAATATAATTATAATCTCCTGTGTTCCTCTTTCTGCTTCATTCCCCCTCCCCCAGTTTGGTATTTATTAATTCTATGCACATCACTATGTTTTTACTATCTATGGTTGTGTACCTAGGTACTATATCATTTTGTTTTACAGATTATAAATGTACCATATCCTACTGTACATATTGTTTTTTGCTCAGCATTACTTGTGAGATTCGCTCAGGTTGATATATGAAGCTCTTGGGCAACCATTTTAAAACATGTTCAGCTCCTGTGGATTATTAAGGAGGAGATGGTTTCTCCTCCTTTCCCAATGACTCTTATCAGAGGTGGTCTAGCACACATAATTCTCTAGCATTCTCTGTGTACTATATAGCCACATGCAAATCTATGCATGCAGAATTTTAAACATTTAATTACAAAAATTGCATCAGCAGGACAGACATAAACCCAAGCTCTAGAATCAGGCAATTTGACTATAATTTTAGCTCCATCCCTTAGTAGTTCAGCAACCTTGGTCAAGTTATTTCATCTTTCTGCATTTTGCGTTCCTCATCTATAAAATGAGATAATAAACACAGCTATGTCAAAGTGTTAGTTCAAGGTTTCAATGAGGTTACATGCCTGCAAAGATTGTACAAGTACTCAATAAATAGCAGCTGTTATTAGTATATGTATATACTATACATAGACATATATATATAGATTATATATATGAATATTTTGTTACATGTTGTTCTGCAATGTGCCTTTTCCATTCAATGATTTAGTATGCTACCTTTTTGTCCTTGCAAATATAAGACTATGTTACAATGGGAAAACACACACATACATTTACATAGCATGCATCCCTTCAGTACACAGTATCTGTATAAGAGGAATAGTTTATAGGCTCCCCATTCATGATCAATTTTGACCTATTTTATTGACTGCTCTGTGCTGTGTGCTGTGCTTTGGGCACATTGGAATATATATTACATAGTGGGGAAATTCCTGACCCAGGATGACCATCTCAGCTTGTGCAGGTCTGTGGATAGAATATGGAGAATTAACCAGCTTGGATAGGAAAAGATTTTGATTAACTTCTGATTTTTAAAGTATCTTCAATTATTAATGGAGATGATAAACCACAGTATAATTAACATTTCCTGTAACTGACACTATTGGAAATCACAGTTATGTTCATATTCCATTACAGTAAGCCCCCAACTTACAAACATCTGAGTGCAAACTTTCACAGGTGTGCTACTTATGATTCACTTTGTCAGATATGAACAAATCTGATTTATGAACATTTTCCAGTAGTTATTAGATCCCTTGCTAGATTTTATTCTTAAAGTGCTAATGAAGAATAATGTGCATTGCATGCATGTTGCTATCGTGTTTGTCTTAATATTTCTATAGCTACATTTCAATATAACTCATACACTATATTTAACCCAATGTAGTCTACTTTACTCATTTAAAAATTATTATGATACTGAACAAGAGTCCATGTTTTTGCCGCATTGCCAAATGGATCCATACTACTAAAGAGATTAAGAATCCCCTTGGCAGTAATGGGGAGTTTGGAGCTAAAAGGAAAAGTTTTGTCTCTTGTTACTTACTTTCTGCATTATGTTAGGTAATTCTTCAGTTTTTTATGGTCTCAATTTTCTCATTACTAGTGGAGGGAATTAGCTTCCTATATATACTATATTTCAGATTGTTTCCTGGTTAGTTAGATATGCTGTTTTCTAATTGACCACATTTGGTAGATGTAGTAGATATCTGCCATTCTTATTGGCTGTGTAGGCTCTGAACTCTTTATAACTGAAAGAATCTTCCAAAGGATGGGGCTCAGCCTTCCTTCTTGCATGTAAGCCAAAAATGTTGGGTACCTGGTTTCTCAGCATCCCTAGCAGCTGGGACACAGATCCACTAAATGATTCATCAAATGACTATGTCAGTCAAATATTCCTTCACTACACTTTGAATCAGAAACTGGGAAAAAACTGGAAAAAAGAAGGACCATGCAGAAGCAGCCACTTTGTCACTCTGACTGTGGCTCCAGAGTCTAGCAGCAACACTGGTGTCCAGCGTTGGTGGTGCTGGGCATATAAGCTATGATGTTTTCACTAGATCCACTCTATGGGTGATTTTTCCACATTGTGCCTGGTTGTGCAGCCATCTTCTAGCCCTGCTGGAGATTCTGCAAGTTATACAGCATCCTTTAAATAAATCTTCCTGCTTCACATAACTAAAGGGTTTCTGTTGCTTACAATATAAATCGTGGATTTAGGGAATATTGGACAGTATAAGCTCTTTAGTTTTGGGAAATTATCCGTGAGATTTAGAACTCTGAATTTCTCTCTTTCAAAAGTGATATTTATTATGTGTTTGCATAGTTATAAGTTATTTGACAGCAGGGACAAGTTTAGGTGATTTCATCATTGTGCAAACAACACAGTGTTTACTTACACAAATTTACATGGATTAGCCTATTACACACACAGGCTATATTATACCCTGATGGGATGAGCCACTGTCTCATTTGTGTTCCATCGTTTATCAACAGGTTGTTAAGTGGTATTGACTGTATTTTCACAGCAAGTGGACAATAGTGAATAAAAATGCTCCATGGTGTGCTGGCCTCCATGATAGAACTCAGTGATTTCAGCTCCCCGCTATTCACAACCAAGGGGAACCTCCTCTACCAACTCATTGTGCTGGAGTTGGTTTGTGTGACAAAGAGCAAATGATAGAAGTGATGAGATTAGCTTATTAAATTACAGCTTCTGATGTTAACTTATTAAAATCACAGCTTCCATCTTGAGTGATCTGTTTCTATCCCCTTTTCTTGGATCACTCACTAGAGGGAAGGTAGTTGCTGTATTGTGAGCAGCTCTATGGAGCAATCTATTAGTAAGGAATTGCGATCTTTGATCAAATGCTATGGAAAAATCAAGGCCTGCTAAAAACCACATGAATCAGATTAGGGATGGATTGTTTTTTGACACAATCAAGTCTTGAGATGGCTACAACTCTGGCTGATAGATTGATTATAACCTCATTAAAAAGTTTGAACCTGAACTACCCAGTCAAGCTGTTCCTGAATTCTTGATTCTTGTGAAGTAATAAATACTTAGGGTTCTAAGTTGCTGTTTTTGAGTGGGGGACTAACTTATTGTTACACAGAAATACTAATATGCAAGGCTAGAAAAAAATGTTCTGCTAGTTCATATGTGTATCTCAGTGACTAGGAAGCATGTTACAAAGCCAACGGAAGGCAATATGATGTCTTCCCTTTATTGTGCATACAATGGGATATGCAACACTCAAATGGGTAATGGCCATTATACATAAAGAGTTGTTACAGGTCAATACAATAAAGATAAACTAACTAATAGAAAAACAGGAGTGTGACCTTGGGTGAGTCATTTAATAATTTTTCTTATGTATGCATTTGAGACAACAACAGTGCCTCCTTTGTAGGGTTGGTAGGGTGGTGCCTGACAAGAGTAAGCTTTATGTAAATTTTTTATCACATGAAACAGAAAGGCTATTTCCAGAAAAATAGCTATAAAATGATGCTTGAGGATCAGGGATATGGCTCAGTGGTGCAGCACCTGCTTGGTAAACACAAGATCCTGAGTTTAATTCCCAGTACAAAAAAAAAAAATACATTTGACCTAGTAAGGATCAGAGAGATGCTGGAGTCAACTAGCATTTGTGTCTAGAATAGTATCTAGCACATCATTGGCACCCAATAAATATTTGTTGAATGAAGCCACCTTAAAAGATGTGAGGTAGAGCACCTAGTGTGCATATATGATGGAAGAACTTTCAGGCAGAAGAAACAGGAAGGGGAAAGGTCATAGGAAGGCACAAAGCTGGCTGGTTGAAAGACAGATGTGGAAACTATGTGACTGAAGCCAAATGTGAAGGGGGGAAGGTTGGAATGAATGTGGAGAGGTCCTGGAAATGTAAGCAGATTTGCTGGCCGTTGTGAGGACTTTAGCTTATGCCCTGGGTGACTTAAACAGCAAGGGCAGGGTTCTGAGCAGAAAAGAGATGTTGTCTGCCTTACTCTGGATTCTGTGCTGCAAACTGACTGAAGAGGCAAAGGTGGAAGTAGGGAAGTCAGTTAAGAGACTCTGTAGTCATCATGTGGGAGTTCAGCCTGGGTTGTTAGCAGCAAAGGTAGTGATAAGTGGTCAGATGTTAAGTGTTTTGTTGAGGGTTGAAGCAGAACAGCTGACTCACTCAAAAGAGCCCTGAGATTGGTTTAATAGTATATTCTTATCATCTTGAAATTCTTAATAAGCTTTGCA
Source organism: Dasyprocta punctata (assembly GCA_004363535.1). Lineage (NCBI taxonomy): Eukaryota > Metazoa > Chordata > Mammalia > Rodentia > Dasyproctidae > Dasyprocta > Dasyprocta punctata. Next base: position 22,520 of record RJWM01016016.1, on the reverse strand, counting down.
CTGGGGCCTACAAATCATATAGCCCATCTGGGACAGAACTGGTGGGATTTGTCAGTGGAAGTGAGTGTGAGAAGGTGAAGTAAGAGCCAGGGTTTTTGTCCTCAGCAGTTGAAGCTGGAATTGCTATTGAGTGACATAAGGAAATCAGAAGGATACAAGGACCGGAGGACAGAGTGACTTTCAGAAAGGTCTTTTCTAGAACATTGCTTCACTTGGGAGCTATCCCAGGTCCTCCCTTGGGGAGCATTTTCTCCCCCAAGGTTTCTACCAGAGAGATGTCCCCATCCTTATCTGATTCAAGTCACACTGGCATAACAACAGCAATAACAACAGCTGTGTTCTCCTTAGGGACAATGGTTTGACCTCAAAGGGACTGTGCATGCAACAGATTTATTTTTAGAATTTCCCATTCCTACTCAAAGGCAACTGGGAGGTCTGGATGAAAAATTCTGAAACAATGCTTGTGGCTGAATAAAAACCTTTAATTAAGAATGAAAGACTTTAATCTGCCTATCACTTGGTTTGATTCCTAAATTTCAATTTTCAAAGGAAAAAAATTGAAAGGACACAAACTGTCATCCAACACAAAGCCATGAATATGTTGAACGAAAACAATTGTGATATCTTTGGCAATAAAATCCCGTACTCTTCAAAGCTTTGCAAAAAAAAAAAAAGTGTTTATTCTCCCTGGCTGAACTGCCATTTTTTCCCTCCACTTTTGCAAGTTTTGTTGACTCAGCAGGATCTCACTCTCTCTCTCTCTCTCTCTCTCTCTGCTTGCTGCAGATACTCCTCACACTGTGACCACGTCCATCTCTGTCTTAATCTACTCTATTCCTCCTGGACATCCCATATGAATTGTGTAAGTAAAACCAAGTTTTTATTTTTTTTTGCCTGTGAAAAATGGGAGGAAAACCATGCACACACTTCCTTTTCCAAAATGGAAAGTTCCCACAATTTGGCAGAAGGTTCTGACAGAAAGAAGGAGTGTTGTCCTTGGGATGCCAACTGGTGATGTGATTGAAAGGAAGCAAAAGCCTTTGGAGTTTCTCAAATGTAAATAATTTAAGGTTTGGAAGTGCTCACCTTTGGACCCATTGGAGCTGTTGGGAGTTTGTGCAGTGGGGGAAGATGAAATTGCTGAGACAAGCGGGAGAGAAGCAAGCTCACTGGCCTGGACTTGATTTAGCCAGGGGAGCAGTTGTAGTGTGTGCTGGGGGAAAACAGCCAATTCTGGGGAAGATATGGGGACAATTGACTTTCTCAGGACGCACGGGTCTGGCAGTAGATGGGGACAACCTTCACCTCCCATCACAGGAGTTGAATATTTGCCCTGCTATGAAAAGCATTGCAGAGGCAGATAACTTCTATACTAAAAGAAAAGGAAATGAATATAAAATTTAAATAGCTCTTACTGTATACTAGGTCTTATTGTATATTGGGTCTTACTAAACTTCCATGTCAGTGGTTGGGAACATTTTCTATAAAAGTCCATACAGTATGTATTTTACGGTCAGGGGTCCATAAAGTCTTGGTAGCAACTGCAATTATTTAGCTCTGCCATTGTAGGAGAAAAACAGCCAGAGACAGTATACAAATGACTGGTGAGTTCTGAGTTCTAATGAAACTGTATTGGTGGACACTGAAATTTGAATTTCACTTTTTATGTACCTTGGAATATTCTTCTTTTGATTTATTTCAACTCCTTACAGATGTAGAAATCATTCTTAGCTTGCTGGTGGTATAATAGTAGGTGGTAGGCCGTATTTGGCTTTCAGGTGATAGTTTGCTGACCCTGATTTTAGATGTTTTTGCTGATGTTAATTATTTTAATTTTCAAGTCCATATAATGGCCCAGTTTGGCAGAATAGTTGAAACACAGAAATAAAAGTAATTTTCAATTATTGTGGATCGACAGGTGTTCCCTCACACGATTCATACCTTGAAGTCCTAACTTCCAATAACCTAGAATGTGAATTTATTTATTTATTTGAAAATAGCATTATTCCAAATGTAATTTGTTAAGGCAAGGTCATTAAAGTGGACTTCAGTTCAATTTGATTGTTGTTCTTATAAAAAGGGAAGATGTCATAGACTCAGAGATACACACAGGGTGTGCTTCATGGGAAGGTGAGGGCTGGTAGTAGTGATGATTCAAAAAGCCCAGTGATGTCAAAGATTGTCAGCAACCACTAGAAACCAGGCAAGATGCATGGAGGAAGCTATTTCTCATAGATCCTGGAAGGAACCAACCCTACCTTCACACCTCAATTTTGGATTTCTGATTTCTAGAACTGTGAGATGATAAATCTATGTTGTTTAAAACACAAGCTTGTACTACTTTGATACAGCAGCTCTGGCAAACTAATACAGTGTACCCTTGATCTCAACTTTTGGATGTGTTTAAGGTAAGTCATGATTTTGAAGTTTATTGGCCTTTTTTTCTCACTAGGGTAGAGAGGAATGTTTTCTAATTTTCTATATCTTAGGTGAAAGTGAACTCTACAGAATTGATACTGTCATATCTTTTTTCCCCTAAAAGTGTTCTTACAAATTCCTAATATAGAAAAGGCTATCTTAACATTTTACAGAAAATAAGTTATTTTAATTAAAAATAGAGAGTTCAATGAATACCAGAAAGGATTGATTAGTGCTCCTGAAGAATGCAGTATTTTGCAAGCTGGGTTTTATCCAAGAACACTTTTTTAGATCTAGCTTAATAAGTCACAAGGAAGCAGATTTATTTTAAAAAGTGCTGACGTATCTTTCCCTGGAATGGTATAATTTATTTAACTGCAAATTTGCCATAATCCCATAGTTCTATCAGAAAGTGTTGTCCTGCCATGTGGGATTTGTCTGTTCTCTGAAAATCCTCAGGCATCGCTTTTTACACAGCCCATTGCTTTTCAATAATTAAACCCCATGTTCTGTGTGTTGTAATTGCTAAGGGCATAAATATTACAGGGAAAGAATTTTCCATTCAAGCAAGGATAAAGAAGATGAGGACTTGGTAGTCACAGAGAAGAGAATACTGTTTAATTTTATCCAGCATTGTTAAATAGAACTGGGAGACATGCAGGGAAGACTGTGTTTCTGGGAAAAATTTTCTATTTCTGAGACTCCATGCCCACCCAGATCTCCAAGATGGCATCAATATCATTGACTTTAGTTTTTCTTAAGGAATGCCATCTCCAGGAAATCTGGGGTTGTATGCTAGAAAGAGTGTTGAAACATCTCCAGGAATGAAAATTCTTTTTGTAGACTATGTAAATGCTGGCCTTGAGGTGCTCAGTTTAGACAAACATAGGATTTAAAATTACTACTAATTGTACAAATCAGTGGGCTTCACTGTGCCATTTCTATACATGTGTATATCAGGCTTTGATCATGTCCCCCAACCACATCATATTTGTCCTCTTTTACCCCCCTCCCTCTGACCACTTTCCTTTTTCATACCCTGAAGTCCTTCTACCTTCAAAAACCTGGGTTTAAATGATCATTATCCCTTTAAGTAAATTTGGGCAAGTCACTTAACGTCTCTGATTCTCAGTTTACTCCCAGTGAAACAGGGCTCAAAAATCCCTTTCTCCTGGTGATTTTGGTAGATAAAGTAGTAAGATCTATAAACATCCAACAGTACATCTGACAGTAAGTGCTCAGTCAATGCCAGTTAAGTTGTTTTCCTCATTCATCAGAGCTGCTCAGTGAAGAGACACAAAGTTGACAGTCTATAAGCTTTATCCCTTAGGATGTTGACTTTATGAAAATATACAGTTTTGCGTTTGCAGTTTTAGGAACATAGAGGTACTTTTGTTGAAGGGGTTGGATTTTGCAGTTGTGCCCTGAAGTGATTTAGTTGTAAGGGGTGAGATCTTATAAATTTTTAATGAATGTTTTTATTTTCTAAGTTGGAATTCACAGCAGTTCTCCTCTTGGCTCATTGGTATGGGCAAATCAATTCCTAAATAAGCTTTATAATTAGGGATGGAGATTATAAGGGTTCTAACATTAACAGTTGATTGAATTAGATGAAACTAAACTTTAATCATGGTTTTGTTGTGTCATAGCTGTGGAACCCAAAGAAAAATTATTTTTCTCAAAGTATCCATTTTCTTGGCAACAAAAGAGATAATATTTACTTCATAGTATTTTAATTTGAAATGACATCATATATTATATCATATGTTTATATCAATAACTTACTGGATGCATACCATTTACTAGGCCTAGTTAAGCACTTGATAAGCACTTTACTGTCTGTAAGGTGGAAGCTGTTATTATGATTTCCATTTAACAAGAGAGGAGTCTAAGTGTAAAGAAAAATGTAATTTGATGTAGTCAGATGTGGTGGTGATAGGATTAAAACCTAGGTATGTCTGACCTGAGGCCCATGCTTTTAACCTTATTACCATACTCTCTTTTATTTTCTTTAGTTATTTTTTCTCCCGACACCACGGTGGAGCTTAGAAAACAAATTTTGGGTTTGGGTGACATATTGATAAATTGCATACTGAGAATATGCCTTTTGAGAATATGTTTGTAGCTTTTCATCTACTTTCAAAATGGTAAATACAGCAGAAAATATTTGACGGGAGCTTTTTCCTAAAAGCCTCACCCTTAACCATCCTGGTATCTTGGGAATTTGAAACCTTAGGTTCATAGATTCTACTTGTACTTGGGCAAGGACTCTGAAGGCAGAGCAGACTGTGGGTGTCATATTTCTCCTATGCTCATTTCTAGGGGAGCAGAGCGATCATCAGGGACCTTGACTGAAGCCCACTCCTTTAAATCATGCGTGAAGTTCAATCTTTAGATCATGCTTGATAAACAGAATGTTATGCTCTAGATGGGCAAATAATACTGTATGTTCAAATGAGTCTTAGGAGTTCTGCACTTGACATGTAGCCAGCCAAGAAGAGATGACTTATTGTCCTCATTTTTCCTGCCATTTCCCATCTGGTTCTAATTAAGACACAGTTGGAACTACGAAGTGCAATGGACAATTCTTCTTTCAAATTTTAAAGGAGAGAAAGTATCTCAGAGGGGGTTTGTTTACATGGGAATGAGTTATAATCTACAAATCTATTTTTAGCAATCTCCAGATTTTCCTCAAACTATGTTAGTGAACAGGATTCTGACTCATGCCCTTAATTCAACATGTTGGACGTTGGATACAATAATAGTACCAGATCTCTAGTTAGAAAAGAAAAATTTTTTCTGCCCCCAAAGAATAATTTGCAGTATTTCTTGTGTCCCATTTGACTTATGTTACTGCTTTGTATAGCTAGTTCAGTATGTGTTGTCATAAAATCAGAATTTCTTTACATGAAATTCTTTGTAAAAAATTGAGTTGACTAATAAGGCCCTGGTTACCTTATGTAATTGATTGAATGAATATTATCAAGTTCTTTCAGAGAATTAGACCTGTCAGGATGAAACACCAAACCAATACTGCTGGTGATCAATATGCATTCAGGTTCTTATAGATGGCTTGCAATATGTGAGCATACGTAATAACATCTTCATGTATTCCTCTTATACTCATAGTCATACAAGCAATGATCAGTGTTTATTATATATCCATCTTAATTTTATGTCTTTATGCATTATATATAGTATTTAAAACTCTGACAAATAGATACAATTTAATACGCTTTATAAATTAGAAACAGTAGGCTCAGAAAGTTTAGATAAATTGCTTAATATCATCCTAATAGGTTATGGAGCCAGGACTTGGGTCTGGTGTGAATTTGATTCAAAGACTTGGCCAATGTATTATTCTATAGCCAGCAGAGGGTATAATTAAGTCCTTTCAAAAAATACTATATATATATATATATATATATATATATATATAAAACATATATATATCCAAGACAGCAAATATAATAAAAAGTTGGCTTTTTAAGGAATTTACAATGTGCCAGGGACTGTGTTTACCTTTAGTACATAATACTGCTGTCCCCCATTGATAGCTGGTTTAGCAGCTTTCTTTATACAGTGGACCTGGGAGTCAAACCCAGGTAGTTTGGACCCAAAGTGCATACTTCTATTCACTGCTTCTTTCTTAGACTGCTGGTCTGGGAACAGATTATTCAGAAGACATTTGAGTTAAAGTAGAGCTAACTAAGGGGTCACGCCATGTAAACAGAATCAATGGTAATTGCAGTTAGAGAGTTAAGGGTCAAGGCAATGATTGGTGGTAAACTGTCCACAGAAGCAGAACTTGCAGAACCATGGACAGCGTCCCGGAGTGTTGCTTTTCTTGCTTTGCCTAACTTGGGTAAAGCTGCCATTCTGAAATAAGGTTAAAGTCTTCCATTCACTATCTTTATTATTAATTGATCGTTATCCATTTTCTCCTTGGCTTAGCTTCCCAGAGTACAAGGAATAATTTTCAGTACCCTCCAGGGCTCTCCATATCTTCAGTTGATGTGAGTTTTGTTTGGAGCTTCCATAGAGATACATAAAGTGCACTTGGCTGAGTGGCAGTTTGAGGGAGTAGTAGTGAAAGAAGGGAAAATTCTCAACCCTCCTAGTTATTTAACTTGTCATCTACAAGTGCATTGTCTTCTAAATTTGGGTAAAGCTAAAACTAGGGCCAAGACTCTGATCAAAAAATGTGAGCAGTCAAAATGGTTCAGTTGAAGAATGCAGACAATGTCGTAAAAAGAAGTTCATGACTAATTTCCAAATGAAAGGTACAGTCAAATGCCAATAGAGAGTGAAGTCTCTGGAACTTGAAGTGGACTCTGAAGGCAATTGAAGGATGTATTTTGATAGAAAGAGATAAGGGAAGAATATTTCAGAAAAAACTACACATAAAAGTTATGAAGGTGTGGAGTTATTAAATATCTAGTGGCTAATAAACAGGCTGATTTTTTTTTCCAGGAAACTATGATATTTTAATATGTATGTAATCAAATTTGATTCCTACTTTTATGTATGACTGAAAAAATATCATCAGGATGGGGAACTATCAGGCATGTTTTTGAGGCATTGGGGTACTGATGAGTCTACACAAAAGCCCATGTAACTCTGTAGCCAGACAGCTAGCTCTATTAACATTGGATTTCTGCTATAATTATAAAATATCACTGGAGACAAGCTGTGCAGTTCCATTTTTCCCCAAGCAACTAGGGAGCCCAAAGAAGTTGGATTGTCATTTACAGGAGACAAATGACAATGATCCCCTGAGATATAATGTGCAGAAAAAATGAAATCCTATTAAGAGATTGTGGCTGTAAAGATTTCTTCCTGTTCCAAGCTTAGACAGAGGAGGGAGACAAGCTACCATGTTAACAACAGCGCTGAGCCCTCATGCACAGAAATCAGATCTCTGCCACTTATGAACAGCAATCCTTGGGGTGTTGAATCAAATTAAATGCTTTAAGAAAACAATTTTGGACATTCAAGAGAAGTGATGCGGCTCACTGCCTGAGATCTGTTTTGGGTGGACCTGGGAAACTTAAGTAGTGGCATGTCATGGTCACAGTCACAATTTTTGAAGTGACCACAAATTTCCTCTTGTAATATCAAAGGTACCCAGTGAACTTCTGGTGTTCTGACTCCTTTTGGGGACTCATTGGATGATAAGTGACAGGGTCTTTTTTTATTTTTTATTTTTTTGTCTTTTTGAGACAGGGTTTTCTATGCAGTTTAAGCTGCTTTGAATCACTTTGTAACCCAGGCTGACCTCAAACTTGCAGCGATCCTCAAGTCTCAGCCTCCAGAGTGCTGAGATTACAGGCATACACCTCCATGCCTGGTTCATGGGTCTTCGATTTTAATAAGAACAAAGAGGTTTGTTTTTTTTAAATTTTGGCATTACATATTATATGACGGGAGATACAGGGTTATATGCATTCAATTTATGCCACTGGCAAATTTGTGTGAGTGCATCTGTGCATGTGAATATGCAAATGTTGGTACCTAGCATGTTGGCTGTCATGGTTATATACAGATGTCCCCGCAAAGCCTCGTGTACTCGTAGGTGGGGCCTTAGGAGAGATCATGGGGGTATGCTGCTCATCAGTCCACTGATGAATTAATAGCTAAATGTGATTTGGAAGGTGAACCCTGGTTGGAGGAGGCTGGTCACTGGGATGTGGCCAGGAAGGGTCCATCTCCTTCCCTCCTCAATTAATCCTTCTCTTTCTTCCTTCCACCATGCCATAAACTCTTTGTCCTCTTCCATGCCCCTCTGCCTTGCCTTGGATTAAGCCAACTATGGACTAAAGCCTCTACAAACTATGAGACAAAATAAACTTTTCCTCTTTTAACTTGTGGGTGTTGGGTATTGTGTCTTAGAGACTAAGAGTGTGATGATTGAGGTGCTCACCTTTTACCAAGGAAACATTTAGTTTGTTTCATGATGGATGCATGCTATTCAGGAAAGCATCAGCATAGTATAGGAACTTTGTCCCTGAAGACAAGTAGGTTCAAATCCCAACTCAGTCACTTTTTTTTTTCTTTTTTTGTCAGCACCGGGGATTGAACCTGCAACCTCACACCTGCCAAGCAGGCGCTTAAGCCACTGAGCCAAACTTCCAGCCCTATTTTTTTTTTTGAGCCAGGGTCGCACTATGTAGCTCAGGCCAGCCTTGCTCATGTCAGAGCCCAAACCAGCCTTGAACTCACAATGCTCCACCTACCTCAGCCTCCCAAGTGCTGGGATTAAAGGTGTGCGCCACCACGCCCAGCTTCAACCACTTTCTAACAATGTGAACTTGGGGAAGTTACATAAATTCTCTGAGCCTCATTTTTCTCATTGGTACAGTGGGGCTGCTAATACTCTCTGTGAAGTGCTGTTGTATATTAAATCGTCAACAAATGTTCCTCACACATTCCCACATTAGGATCAAAAGCTGTTTTTTTGTCGCATCCTTGGTGAGATGGACACCTTTTGATTTTATCATTTGGTGTCTCTTTCTTTCTCATCTGTTACCACCACTTCAATATTCATTTGAAAAAACCCTCTCTTCTCTTTTCTCAGTCCATGTGGTTCGGGGAGAAAGCTTCCCTCACAGGAAAAGTGCATACATCTTCATCAGTTAGGCTGTTCCATCTTCCTGCCACAATGATTAATTTAGGAATGAACATGTTACAAAAGTTCGGTCAGTAAGATACCATAGTACATTTCTTGTTTTTTCTGGAGGGAGAAACTTTATTGCTCCAGTGGTTGTTAAACCTATATTAGATAATTCAACAAAAGTTAAACACGGAAATATCAGGTAACCCAGAAATTCTACTCTTACAATTGAAAACAGAATTGAAAAAAAGTGTCCAAACAAAACTTTATTCATGAAGGTTCATAGCAGCACTATTCACAATAGCCCAGATGTACTCAAATAACTCAAATGTACATGCAGTGAGTGGATCAGCAAAATGTGGTATATTCACACAGTGGAATATTATTTAGCCATTAAGAGTGTTGAAGTACTGATGCATGTGACTACATGGATGAACACTGGGAACATAATGCTAAATGAACAAAACTGGAGACAGGTCATATATTGTGTGATTGCATTTCTATTAAATATGCAGAATAAGAAAATCCACAGGGCTTTAAATCAGGGGCTGGAGGGAAAGAGGAGCCAGAAGTCACTGCTTAATGGTTATGGGGTTTTCTCTTTTGGGGTACTGAAACTAGGAACAGATGGTAAATGACCTTTTCCCAGGAGCTGAAGTGAGTGCTTCCTGCTTATTGATCTCTAGTAGGATGAAGCAAGTGACACCGAGTCATGCAAACGCAAGTTTAGATCCTGCCTTTAGTTAGGATTTTGATGTCTTCTTCACCACTGAATCTTCTTCTGCATTGATCTAGCTTTTAAAGCTATTGTATTAAAATAAGATTGCCTCATCTTCCATGCGGCATCTCCATTGTTCATCATCCATTCAGCTCAGCATCTGTATTAAAATTCTGCTGTTGGAAATGCTCAGGTGGGGTCCTGTCTCTGCTCAGATGCTGACAGGTGGAGTGCCTCACACAGGCTTCGATTTGCACATCTCCACGAAGTCGCTTTGTATTCATTTTACATGTGAGGAGTGAGGCTTAGACACCTTCGTTAAACTGTCAGGTGTCACCGGGCAGCCTTGGGGCAGAAATGGATCTTGAACCCAGGCTGTTGGGACTACAGAGTCCTCACTCATAAGCATTAGACTTTGAATCTCCCTCTCTCCCTCTCTCTCTTGCACTCTCTCGCTCTCTCTCTCTCATACATATATATCCCACCCCCCAAGGACTCAACTAGGAAAAGCCATTTCTTTTGATAAGAAGGGAAGCTTTGACTATAGAAAAATCTTTTGAAAGAATCTCTATTTGGGCTATTTCAAAATTGAAATTTATATGCAAAGAATGCAACCATTTGAGGATGGATGGTATTTGGATGAAACTGGGCAGGTCCCTATCTTTTCTGAGCTGATTTGTCTCAGTAAATCCACAGAAAATATCACTTGTCTCATTTTCCTTCAATCTTTTGTCTGAGTTTCAGCTGAGAATTTTTCCCTCCCTTTCTTTGTAAATCTCTTGATTTTGGTTATACAATAGGACCAAGCAATTGCCTTTACTGAACAAAAGTCTCAAATGAATAGATATCAATGGTAATACCAGTAATTAACAGTTTTTCTCTGTAGTAGATGTCTGAAACTGCTTTTATTGATTTATTTTGACTCTGTTCCATATAGGACACATTTTCAGCTTGCACAAACATATGCTTATCTCCTTTTGGTTCTTACCATCCTAGGTTCTCCTTTTAAAGACTGTTAACTCCTTGGGACAGTTCTGACAGAGGACAGATGAAAGGGATTTAGAAAGCCTTGAATTAACTGCAACCTTGAGGATTATAAATGAGTGTAAAGAATGGAGTATCTCTTAGTTTGATATTTGTTGTGCAAATTTTCTGGGTTTCCTTTCAGATTTGATTTAACTGGATCTTGGAATCACTTGGAATTGTGGGTGAGAAGAATAAAGACTAATGAAGAAGGAATTATCCTGGCCAGAATAGAGGTCAAAGAGGAGAAATGTGAAAGAAAGAAAGTCACCAGTTTTTCCTTGACTTGTATAACCCTGCTTCCCTGTGATCAATCCCAGTTGTGCAATTTTCTTTCCCTCAATCAAAGGGGAAAAACTACAGAGTACTGAAAGGGCAATTTGTTTGGATGACTGAGTGTGTCTAGGGTTGTTGTTTTTTTCCCTCACAGAATTAAGTGCCTTATTAAGTTTGATGTAGAAAATGTAGATGACAGAAGTCAAGGAATACCACCCCCCAATACACTTGAGACCCTACTGTATACAAACCTGCAGAAAATTCTAGTACTGAATATACTATTCCATAGTCCATTTTTCAAATTACTAGTGTATTGTGAACCCCTTTTCATATCAATAATTCCACATATGTATTTTCTGTGACTGTATTCCATTGCATGGATGTACAAAGGGTGATAAAAAATATATTGAATATTTTTAAAGTGTGTGTTTAAATAAAAAGATTTGTTCCAGTAAAAGGCACATTGACATTGATCCATCTGAGAATGTGTCTTTTACTGTAATCAAAACTCATATATAACATTTAACCAATCACCTAATGTTGGGTACTCATTTTGTTTCTTTTATTTTCTGACCCCTTTTACTTTCCCTCTCTCCTTCCCTCCCTTTCTCTTTTTATAACCGTTCTGAAATAAACACCCCTGCTCTTTTCACATAAATCTTAAGCATTTGCTTAGAACAAATTCTAACAAGATTTTGAAGTCAAAGGGTGTGCTCATTTTTTAGACTTCTGATAGATTTTCTATCTGTACTCTGAAAAAGTTGTACTGATGTACGGAGGGAGCATGGCAACTTTAATCTCAGATACCACTGGGTCAAACTTCCCTGCAAGTGTGATATTTGCAGTGAGAATTCAAGATTGGTTCTGAGAAATCAAAGCAACAGACAGGGATGTGATAATGGTGTTGGTGGTGATAGTGGGCATCCTAAGCAGGCAAATCCACATGGGCAAAGGTCTCTTGGTAGGAAGGGGAAAGGAACCTTCAAAAAGGAAGGGATGACCATTGCAGATTAAGCATATAGAATGAAGCAGGCATTAACGGAGTCTCAGGAAGTATAGTGCAGGAGGGGATGTGGATGGGGGAAGGATAAGAGACCAGGCAAGGCCTTGTGAGTCACATGAAAATTTGGGCTTTAGTTTTCAGTCACTGAATAGTTTTGGTAATGTTGGAAGTGGGATGACATAATCACATTCATCATAATCCTATGAAGCAGAACAAGAAGGCACTGCTTTCTCATGTGTGAAGTGACAAGACTGGGTTAGAAAGTGTAGCCACTGCCAGGAACTGAGGTGCATATCAGCAATCCCCTACTTGGGAAGCTGAGGCAGTAAAATCACATCACACGAATCCTAAGTTTAAAGGAGGTCTGTGCACCCAGCTGGGCCAGAGCGGCTCCAAACACAGGACAACTAATCTGCCTCCTGGGGGACTGTGTGACTAGTGTGGACTCCCGGAAGAGAACGAGAATGGGCCCCTCAAGGACCCACCCCACTGGGCCCAAGAGGCACTGGCGCGTGGGCTTAGAATCAAGGACCCCTCCCGTCCCCCGCCAAGCAACCTGCTGGTTTGGAGGTCTGGCTAAATTGATGGCAACTAGGAAACGTTAAGCAAGTAAATGCTAGTGTTGTTTCGTTGATTTTGCAGACCTTGGGTCGGCAACCTGAGCATCTCTTTGGAAGATGACAGTAGGCAATGTAGCAAATATGGGGATTCTCTTCTGTCTTGTCTCCGAGGTCCAATATGGTTCTCACTGTTTTGCTTTACTCTGATTATTATTATTATTTGCCTTTATTTTATATTCTGTTTTCATTGGTTTTATTCTGTTTGGTTTTTGGTTCAATTCTACTATACCTGTTGGAATGGTCAGCTATTCTGAATATAACAAGATATACTATAGTAGCTATTGTTTTCATATTATCTTTCTTTGAAGTTTTGTACCAGTTCTGCTGCTTTGTTTTGATTGACTTTGTTCTGTTGTGTTCTGTTGGATTTTGCTATCTTTAGAATAAAAATAAATAAATAAATGTGGTCTGTGCAAAGAAGGAGAGAGAGAGAGAGAGAGAGAGAGAGAGAGAGAGAAAGAGAGAGAGAGAGAAGGCTTAGTAGTAGCTCATTAGCTTATGAGCCCTCTCTCTTTCTGCAATACAAATTACATTTCTTTGGCTGTTTAATCTACTACTTGAGTCAGCACATGCACTGATGCAGCTGGAATAGACACTTTCAAAACTCCATCCATATTTTCCATGCTCTTTCCTTTAAATTCTAAAGATCGCATGTTTCAAATATTTACAGATATCCTCTTGAGGGCTTTTCTTTTCCAACTACAGAAGCAGATACGCAATGCAAAGGGCAAACTAAAAGGGCCAAGGAATTAACATCACTGGACGTCATCCAGTGACAGATGGTACTAGTGGATAAATACTTCAGTCTTGCAAGCCTGGGGTTGTAGAATAATTCTGAGGTGTGTGCTAAGTGCAACACAACTCAAGGCGGGAATAATCCTTCCATTGCATAGCTGCTTCTGGGCAGTTTTGCTATGCATGCTTGAAACTTGGCAGACAGTTTGGCTTGGCAGCTGGAGGTTTTCCTGATGAGTAAATGGCCAATACTCTCAACATCTATCCTCCCTCCCCCTCATGACCACAGAGCTGGTGTTAGGGGAAGGCATTTGTGGGTACCGTACAGTGCATAAATCTTGTCTGGGGTGCATTTATGCTCAAGGCAGGATTATACTGTGGGTACCTACCAGCATGCTGGCATTTGTGTTGGCACCAAGTAGGTGTCTGAAGGCTTAATCAATAGCCTCTGCCAGTCCCAGGAAAATACACCTGCCGTTTTCTCACCCCTGACACCTTTGTTACCCCATGGATTCCTGAGGCTACATCAATAAATCACTTGAGAAGCTATAGCGTCAGACCTTGGGAATGCTCTTTAACAGTGTGGATTGTGGCCTTCCTCTCCTTTCTAGGTCAGGCTTGGGGCTCTGTCTTCCCAAACTGCAGGTGGCACCAAGCAAAGAATTACCTTTGGGGTGGACACTTGCTATCATTTCCCAAGGACACCAATATTGGAGATGTGATTTAAATGCTCATAATTAGAAGGTGCCTTTTTGCTAAGCTTCTTTAGGGAAAATTTCCTCCTCACTTTATCTGATATTCCCATGGAGACAAGGGGGGAAAATTCATATCTGGAAGCAGGCAGTTGTATCAGAAATAATGGCTTGAGGCACCAAGAAAATGTAATCAATATTTACCTGCTGAGAGGTCCCATGATGGGAAGGAAATTGACTCCTTTCCCACTGCACAGATTCTATTCTGGTGTCCTGCTTTCTTTGTGTATCTGGCAGAGAGGAAAATGCATAATCTTGGTTCTTCAGGCAGAGCGAGGGATTCATAGAGTTATTACATCATCAGTTTGCATAAAATAATCCATTACTGAAGGATGAGAAGCTCACAATATTCAAGCAGGTATTCTCGACATATCTATACATATATCTATCTATCTATATATATATATATATTTCCAAACTAATTCAGCCTGGGTCATACTTTCCTTTATGCTTGTTACCCCTTGTCCAGAGCAAATAATAATTGACATTTATTTCATTTTCTGTGTTATCTCCTTGGGGAATTGTCCTGATAGAGGGTGAACTTGTGTGGGTTGATAATGTTTATCTGGAGTATTTTAATGAAGATAGACTTGTGAGAATAGACAATCATCTAAAACTAAAATGCATATAATCAATTTTTTTTACCCCAGCAGAAGTATATTGGTCTAAATTTCTGGTTGCATACAAAACAACAGAAAGGATGTCAGTTTAACTGAGCAGAAAAAGCAGGAAACAAAGTGGGCAAGAACTGGCCAGGACTTGGTCTCAGGACCAGACTAGCCTTCCTGGGATGTCCCTGCTTGTGTGGTTGCCTTGGATACTTGCATTTTGCAACTGCACAGCTAAATCGGCCTCAGCTACATGAGTATCTCTGAAGTTGGCTGCCTTTACACCTTCTGTTCAGAACCCAGTTTCTGGGGGAGAGGCACTGATTTGCTGAGCTTCCTCATGAGCAGCTACCTAGTTAGTTTGTAGCTATGAGGGTCAGGTGCTCTGTCCCTTCTTCCTCTTAAGGGAAACTCTTTGAAAATTCAGCCTTTTTTGCTATCCACACATTTTCCTCCTTCTGAGCCCCCCCATCTCTCGGTCTCTTTATTTTCTTCCATAGTGCTTGCATTCTCCAACACATACTTTTTTTTAAATGTATATTGTTTTCTCTCTGTGTTCCCCTATTAAAATTTGAATTCCATGAGTGCATAGATTTTGGTTTATTGTATTTCTTACTAAATCCATGGTTTCTAGAACATTGCCTAGCTAATAGGGTTTGACACTTAATAAATATAAGTGAGGTGAATTAATTAGACAAATGGTGTATGGTTTGAATGCTAGGCTGCCTCAAAGTGTAAGCATACACTACAGGATGTGTCTCTCATTTTTGATTAAAGAAATGATAACTCTCTGAAGCTAACTCTTTGTTTTCAGCAAGAGGAGACAGCAATTAACTCTTGCCACCAAGCGAAATGATATTGTTTTCCTTTCAGATCCTCTTCTAGGCAAAATGGCCATCTTTAGTCAGTGTCCACTGGACTCTTTTTATGTCTAAAATGTACCACGGAGGTCTCAGCAAGGATCCTTGGACCTGTGAGTTATGGACAGGCTTGACTTTTCCTTCCTTCCTTGGGAAGGGACTAAAGAATGAGTCTGGTTCCTCTCCTCAGCTCTTTGGAGTGATGATGCCGCTTGATTCATTCAAGCAGTTTGTAGCAGAAGAAATGCAAATCTAGTTGTCTAACCTTTCCTTGTCCCTGGTCACATGCTTAAAGACCAACATTTATTTACTTGCTTTGTGTTTTCTAAGCACTCGGCATGGTCAGATCTGAACCACATAGCAAGCTGAGGAGTAGATATTACTATTATCCTTCTGTTGCAGAAACTGAGACATACACTAGATTTCTGGGAGTGATGCCAAGATGCTTGAGGACTTTTCTTCCTTCAGAGTCATGCAGGGGAAAAATTTGCAGCACAGGCAGACCAGCCTCTTCTGAGGGCAAGAGAGGAAAGTGCCTGCTTGAGAAATCCTAACTTTATTGGGCATCCATTTGCCCAATAAAGGAGGTTTTCTGTTGTGCTCTAGACTCATTGTCTGTGTTCACTCACATTTGTGTGTTGAATTCTAATGCCTAATATGATGTTATTTGGAGGTATGGCCACTGGGGTATGATTAGGTCCTGAGAATAGAGTCCTTATAAATGGGATTAGTGCCCTCATTAAAAAGAATCTAAGAATATCCTTGTCCCCTTCTACCATGTGAGTACGCAGCATGAATGCACCATCTATGAACCAAGAAATAGGCCCTTACTAGATACTTTATTGGCTAGAACATTGATTTTGGACTCTCCAGTCTGTGATTTATAAACCATCTAATTTATGGGAATCTTGAAAATCAGCCTAAAAGTTCTAAGACATGTTGACAGGGATTTGGCTTGAAAGGCTACCTGTGTTTGATGACATGGGAACATGTGATAGCAATAAGACTTAGAGAAGACAGTGAGACTTTGACGAGCAAGTGTTAGAAGATGATACAAATGGTTGTGATTTCTCCAGAGAACTTTTCACTACATTTGCATATGGGCTTTGGAGTCAGGCCTCTAAAGTTCACACACACCTGCTTCTGCTCCTTTATTTTCTGCCAAAAAGGAAGCGCCCTGCATTTTGGCTATGATTACCTTTTAACATAAAGGATGTTGGCAAGAAAAAAAAATTAAATTGGGATGTAGCTACACCATTGGCTTTCTCTACATTGTTATCACCTTTGTGATCAAATGAACATACACTCAATATAATGTCTTAATTCTGGGACTGAGGAACCAGGCTTGGGTTAGATAAGGACTAGGATTGCTAGATAAGATAAAATACTCAGTTAGATTGGTACACAATGAATTATTTTTCAGTATAGTATGTCCCATGCAGTATTTGAAGTATACTTAATACTAGAATAATTCATCAGTTTTATGGAATTGAAGTTTCACTGGGCAACCCATATTTTTATATGCAATTTCTTGCAACTCCAAGAAGAATATGACAAATTTTGCTTTGTTTCTGGCTATTCCTGTTCTCATTATTGGCCTCCTCCCTCCTTCTACTCAAATGTGAAATCAGAAGTCATAAAAGGCTTGACAAAATGACAAGAATTTTAATGACCTAAGGCATTAATTCATTCCTGACAGGAGACATATCCAATCTCTTTAGGTTCAGTGATTTGGAACAGCAGTACTTTCCTATTTCCCCCACCAGTTCATCCCCCACCAAGAACCAGGAGGGACCAAGAAGCAATTGCGTCCATTTTCAGTGGGAAAATTTCTTCTTATATAGAGGTTGGGGTTTAAAGCCTAAAGGTAGATGGAAGTTCTTTGGGCAGGTGTTAATTACACTGTCCTTTGCACGTATGCCAATTTCTTTAATAGATGTAAGCACACAGGTGCAACTAGCAATGTTTGAGGAAAGACATCCCCAATCTGGGTGATTAAGATACATTTCCTCATTTTCACACTATAATTTGAAATGTTCTTGATTTTTATTTCTGCTAATCATCATCTAGTGGTAGCACCACACATTTTAATGTTTAAAACCTCTGCCCCCACCTTTCAGATTTTCTCTGAAGCAGTTAATAGTCTTTAGACATGCACTTGATCCTCCAAAAGGAAGTATCTGTTAAAAAAGTACTGCAGAAAATCTTCACACACAAGTGAAAATTACTTTTGTAATGCAAATCGCTCTTTTCCATTTTATTGGTTTTGTAAATTTTGAGTATTTGGGGTACTGATTGCTTTTAAGAAACAGAAGGTTCTTGTTTGTGTTGATATCTTGATCTATCTTCTTTCTTTTCTTTCTCCACCACCCTCTTCTTGTTTCCTTACCACTCTACCTTGTCTCTTCCTCATATTTTCCTCAAATTCACAATTAACCATCAGAGGTCAGATCAGTGGTCTTCCATTGCAGTTATTGTTTAAAATTGCAGGGATAATTGAAGAGAAAAACGATGCCAGGAGAGTCTCTCCAGAGTACTTGCCTTACTTGGTCAGGCACGGTATAGGCAAAAATATTGTTTACAGACTCACCAGTTGTTGATAATTGTAACTAGGGTTAAGAACCATCACTCTAGAGGTAACAAACAAACAAGCAAAAAAACACCAAACAACCTGGACTGAGGAGGTCTGAATTCTCATTTTAGCTCTTTACTTATAACATGCCCTTTGACAGATTACCAACTCTTCATATTCAGTTTCCTCATCCATAAAATGGTAATAGTATATCCCATGTCAGTTGTAAGGATTAAATGAGACAATACAAGTCAAGACCTTAGCCTACAGGAATCCTTATTAATTTTGGCTCTTGTTGTCTTTTCCAGAAGTCAGCAAACCATGGCTCCCAGACCAAATTTGGTCCACCACCTGCTTGTGTTAATGAAGTTTTATTAGAACACAGCCATACCTACTTTTGTGCTACAGTAGCAGAGTTGAATAGTTGAGACAAATTGTGATTTACAAAGTCTAAAATGTTAACTCTGAGCCTTAGCAGAAACTTTTCCAATCCTTCTTTTATGCTTTCATGAGGCTCACAGTGGGAAAGGTATTCTAAATACCTCCTGATTATCCCATGGGAGAGGCAGTGTGGTATCACGGAAGGAGATTGAGATGGATTTCTTTCCTCAAAACCTCCAAAACCATACATATGACCTTAAGGAAGCTACTTTTATTCTCTGAGGTCCAGGATCTTCATTTTTTAGGTAGAAGGGTGGTGCTAAATAATCTCTGTGTTTGGTTTTCTAATTTCATACTTGACATTCTGTGGATTTCCCTAAGCACAGGTGTATCTGTTGCATGGGTTTAAAAAAATTTTTTTTTATCTCAGTTTGATTTTTCATTAGTTTCACATGTTTCCAGAACATAATGATTGCATTTATGGGGAAGGGTTGTGCATGTACATATAACACATCTTAATTCTTTTTTTCATCCTTTTCCCCTCCCATCCCTTCCAACTACCTCCAACTCTTGTTCCCCTTCCCATTTCAAAAGCTTCATTTCCATTTTTTCTCAGTTCTTTTTTATTTTTTAATCTCCTCTCCCTTCCCGCCCCTCCCCTTCTCTCTAGATCTTTTTAAAATGGAAAATGTTCTATGGGTTTTAAAGCAGAGCTGAGAAAACACCGGGCAGATTCTGTCCTCCTCATTATTGTTGTTTTATAGCAAATCAATAAATTTCTGTTCTCAGCCACTCTTCCCTCTTTGGAGGTTCAGAGGAAGGTTCATAAATCCCTCTGTGGTAGGTTGAATAATGATCTTCAAAGACATGAAAGTTCAAGTCTCTGGAACTGATAAATGTTACCTTATATAGCAAAAGGGACTTTACAGATGGAATTTAGTTAAGAATCTAGGATGGGGAGATTATCCTGGATTACCTGGGTGCACTCTAAATACAATCACGAGAATCTTTATGAGTATGGAAGAAAGTAGAGAAAGATTTACTATAAAGAAGAGAAAGGTAACATGATGACTTCAGCTGAGAGCAATATGAAGATGTTAAGATGCTGGCTTTGCAGATGGAAGAAGGAGCCATAAACCAAGAACTGTCAGAAATGCAGGTCCAGAAGCTGGAAAAAGCAACTAAATGGATTCTTCACACTGTACAGCTTCTGTAGGGATCATGGTCCTGCTAGTACCTTGATGTGGTCCCAGGGAAACTAATTTCAGACTCGCAATCTCCAGGACTGTAAGAAGATAAATGTGTATGATTTTAAGTCACTAAATTTATGGTAATTTGTTACAGTAGCCACAGGAAACTAATCTATTTTCTTTACATTGATAAGTAACCCAAGGAACCCTAGGAGAATTAGTGATGTGTTTATAAAATAAGTCTCCTGGCAGTCAGAAAATTAATAAAATGTGCTGTTAGTCATGTGGAAGATTAGAAAGGAATAGAAAAAGGGAATAGGAAGAAAGGGAGAGGGAGAGGGAGAGGGAGAGGGAGAGAGAGAGAGAGAGAGAGGGCGCTACACTGTAGTTGTGACTGAGCAAGAGCTCACTGCCTGATACGCACAGAGCCCATTATGACGGCGTCATGTTTTTGCAAAGAGAAAGAGCTTTATTGTGGGTCTTAAGACAAGGAGATAAGAGCATGCTCAAATCTGTCACCCCAGGAGTCGGTAGTGAAGGAATTTAGGCAGCCTGGAGTCTGGAGAAACAGAAGTCTGACTGGTTGTAACCAGGGTCTTGGTGGACCAGTCTGCACCTGGCACGCTGGTCCAGTTGGAACTTGCAAATAATTCTGGTCTGTCCCACAGCTGTTGAAATCACTTTTGGCTTCTAATCTAGGTCCATGAGGCCCTGTTCTTTTTGCTCAAGATCTTCTCATCCAAGATCTGTTCCACTAGCCTCTCCAGGTCATTTTAGGTCAGGTCCTAGTTTCCTGCACCTGAAAAGCATCTTGAACAGTTTTTAGGAGCAGGGAAGTTACTGTGTAATGAGTTGGTTTTGAAGGCTTGAGGTCTTCCTTACCTCTTTACTTCCACTCTTCACAGCAGCTGGCAAAATTCTCAGATGGCCCCCCATAAACTCTGCCTCCAAACTTCATGCAATTCCCTTCTCTTAAGATGTTTTGACCTGAGACTTGATTCTAATCTAACAGAAGATAACAAAGGTGACACACACATCTATGATGACACTTTGTTTTATAAGATCTAGTCTTAGAGTACTAGGGAAATTTCCTCAGAGTGGGCCACATAGTAGCAAACTATAGGATATTCAGGACTGAGGATGACCTTCAGTTTATAATCAGGAAGAGATCAAGACCCTTTGTTGCGCAGCCACAAGAAAATGAATTTTGTCAACAACCAAAATGAACTTGGAAGAAGATCCTTTTCTAGCTGGGCTTCCAGATGAGAGCACATTTCTCCTGTTGCCCGAATTGTAGTCTTGTGAGACAATCAGCCAAAGATCTAGGTAAGCTGTATTTGACTAACAGAAACTGAGATAGTAAATATGAACTTTTTGAGCTGCTAAGTGTGTGAGAATGAGTTACACTGCAACATAAAATAAATATGATGACTGCTTGTGAAATGCATTCTAGAAGTCAGGGTAATATATTAACTGAGGTGGTTTGAGGTTACTTGATATCATTCACATTCACAAAAACGTACCCTTGTTAGTATCCTCAATGCGCATCTTTGTGGCTCTTTATAATTGAAGATGTCAAAGATCTATTTATTTATTTATTTAAATTTTTTTTATTTAAGAGAAAATAGAAACAGAAGATAGAAACAAAAATCAAAAAAGACAGACAAACAACAACAACAGATCTGATACGATAACATTGTAGGTTTACACACTGAGGTGGTTGAAGTTTGACAGTAGTTACAATATTGCATATCGTTACCTTCCTAGGGGTTGGGCGTATTGACAGATATATACATGTAAGATTTATCAATTCAGGTATATTAACTTTTCTTTTTCAATAGCTATTGTATTTAGCAATACGGTTTTTTAAACTGTCTTATTTATGCATTTTTATAAATTTATGTCTTTTTCCTTTTCTCTTCCTTCCTTCCTTTCCTCTAAGAATACCTCTTGTTATTATTGAAATAACTACCCCTAACATCAGGTCTAATATAACCAAGCGAAATAGTTCAGAGTGAAACCAATAAAACATAAAAGAATGGTCATACTTAAGAGAAACAAAAAACTAAAGAGATCAGCAAACAACAACAACATATCCGATACTGTAAAATTGTAGGTTTAGTAATTTAGATGGTTGGAATTTTACAGTGGTTGCAACATTGTATATCGTTACCTTTAAGGGGGCTGTTCAGATTGACATGTAAAGACATGTAGGATTGATCTGGTCTTATGAATATCAACTGTTCTCTCTCACCAGTTAATGCATTTAGTAGTATAGACTTTTAAACTGTCTTATGAATACCCTTATATAAAACTATGTCTTTTTTCCATACCTTCCCTCCTCGGTTCCCCTTGTAATACCTCTTATTGTCTTCAAACTAAATGCCCTTACCAATTGGCCAAATATAGTCAAATGAGATAGTACTAATAAAACCAATAACAGATAAGATAATGGGGGCAATACCTAGTAATGTAGTGTTGATTTCTATGATGCCTCATATTAGCTTCAAGGCAGTTGCCTATATCATCTGTTGTAACACAGTCATACTAAAATAGGTTAAAATCCCTCAGAACAGAGCAGTGAAAGTAATACCTGGTTTTGAAGCAGGGTGATCATATATCACTGAAGGCTACCCTTATAAATTTTGTTATCTTTACAATAGCTGTCTTTGTCATCATTTATGATGAAGATAGGCCGGTCGAGGTAGAATAGGATTAAACTAAACAGCTCATTGAAAACAATACTGGACT
>RJWM01016015.1:0-46394 GCA_004363535.1 Dasyprocta punctata | reverse complement strand
TATATTAGACCTGATGTTAGGGGTAGTTATTTCAATAATAACAAGAGGTATTCTTAGGGGAAAGGAAGGAAGGAAGAGAAAAGGAAAAAGACATAAATTTATAAATATGCATAAATAAGACAGTTAAAAAAAACCGTATTGCTAAATACAATAGCTATTGAAAAAGAAAAGTTAATATACCTGAATTGATAAATCTTACGTATATATCTGTCAATATGCCCAACCCCTAGGAAGGTAAAGATATGCAATATTGTAACTACTGTCAAACTTCAACCACCTCAGTGTGTAAACCTACAATGTTATCGTATCAGATCTGTTGTTGTTGTTTGTGTTTTTTGATTTTTGTTTCTATCTTCTGTATCTATTTTCTCTTAAATAAAAAAAAAATTAAAAAAAAAAAGATTTGTCTTACATAGTTGGGTGCTCCCATATTTGGTGCATATATATTTATGATTGTAATCTCTTCCTCTTGAAGTTTTCCCCTAACAAGTATGTGGTGATCTTTTTTTTATCTCTTTTGATCATTCTTGGTTTGAAGTTCACATTATCTGCAAACAACATAGCTATCCCTGCTTTTTTCTGGGTTTCTGTTGCATGGAGTATTGTATTCCAGCCTTTGATTTTTAGTCTGTGAATTTCCTTTTGAGTTAAATGTGTTTCTTGTACACAGCCTATTGTTGGATTTTGTTTCTTAGCCCATTCTGCCAGTCTGTTTCTTTTTATTGGTGAGTTGAGACCATTTCCATTGATTGATATAACTGATATGTACTGACCTTTCACTATTATGTTATCTTTCTGTTGTTGGTTTTCTGTTTTCTGTTTGTTTGCCCTGCTTAGTGGTTTCCTTTTGTTGTTGTTCTAAAGATTGTAGTTATCTTTGTTTCTTTCTAGAGTGTCTTTCAGTACTCTATGTAGTGTTGGTTTGGTGGCCATGAATTTCCCCCGTTGTTTTTTGTTGTGCAAGTGTCTTATTTCTCCAGAAATTTTTAAAGATAATTGTGCAGGATACATCAATTTGGGTTGAAAGTTGTTTTCTTTCAGGATTTGAAATACTTCACTCCAACCTCTTCTTGACTTGAAGGTTTGTGTTGAGAAGTCTGCCATGATTTCCTTCATAGGTGATCTGTTTCTTTTCTCTGACAGCTTTTAGTGTTGTGTTCTTGTGCTGAATTTCTGGTATCCTAAGTATTATATATCTGGGTGAAGATTTATTTTGATTATGGTTAATGGGATTGTGTATGCCACACTTATCTATATATCAGATTTTTTTCCCCATGTTTGGAAAATTTTCTGCTATTATTTATGCAAATAGTCTTTGCAGGTCATTTGTATTGACCCCTGCTTTTTCATTGATACCTATCAATATTATATTGTTTCTCTTGGCATCATCTTGTAGCTTTTGAATTGTTTCCTGGTTCCTTGTTATTTTTAAAAGATCTTTTCTTTCATGATCATAAGCTTCCATGCTGTCTTTGAGGTCTGAGAGTCTATCTTCAGCTTCATTCAAGTGATTTTGCCAACTTTCAGTGGAATTTTTAATTTGCTGTACATCCCTTTGAATCTGTTTCATGCATTCTAATTGTGTCTTTTATTGTTCATTCAAATTTCCCATCATTTTCTTATGTTCCTCTACTTTTTTATCTAGATCTTCTTTAGATACACACAGCATTTCTTTCATAATGATTGTCATTTCATTTTTTAGCTGAGAGATTATTTCTGATCTGATTTCCTCTATAACTTCATGGAGTTGTTTCTTTACTTTGGTTGCTATCATCTCAGAAAGTTCAGTTGTGCAATTTCTCATGTCTTCCATTTCACTGTCTCTTGGACTTGTTCTCTATAGGCTGGAGGACTGAGACTGCATCTTGCTCTTTCATTTTGTCACTTTGTTCTGGGAGCTACATGGCTGGCCTGGCAGCCTCCCGATGGATTACACTGGAATGCAGCCCTGGGTAGAGCTTCAATCCTCCAGTATTCCCATAGCTAGCCAGGGCACATCCCTGAACTATGGTGCTGGAGCTTTGTGCTCTGTGGCCTGTGAGGTTGGCCATGTGTTTCCCTGATGTACTATGTTGGGTTGCTCTGGGACACTAAACTGGGCAGAGCTTGTATCCCCCCTGCAGCTAGCAGTGTGTTTCCAGGGCCTAGAACCTGGCTGAGTAGAGTACAGAACCTCCATGACCCAGGCAGCTAGCAGGGATGCACTCCCAGAGTGTGGCACTGTGGTCTTATGGCTGGCTGGGTGGAATTCAGAGCCTCTGGGACCCAGGTGACTAAGCAGAGTGCACCCCTGGAGAGTGGCACTGGTGGGACCTTGCATCTGGCTGCGAGTTCAGAGCCTCTGGAGCACAGGGCTAGCCAGAGCGCACTCCAGGCATATGGTCCTCGGGCCCTTGCTCCTAGCTGGATGGAGTTCAGAACCTTTAGGACCTACATAGTGGCTAGCTGGGCTGCATCCCTGAGCTATGGAACTGGGGCCTTGTGCTCTGATGGGCAGAGCTCAAATTCTCCAAAACCAGTTGTCTATGCTGGTTGCTTCCTAATGAGTAGCTCTGAGACTCTGGGCTGGCCTGGGCTTGGTTCCTCTGTGACCTGTGAGGTTGGCAGGACATTCCCCTGATGGTTTGCACTGGGATGCTGGGCTGGACAGAGCTCGATCCTCTGTGCAGCTAGCAAGGACACACTCCCAAAGTGTGGCTGGGTGGAGTTCAGAACCCTCAGGATTCAAGCAGCTAGGCAGAGCACACCCCAGAGTGTGGCACCACCAGGACCTTGCATCTGGCTGCAAGGAGTTCAAAGCCTCTGGAGCACAGGGCTAGCCAGAGCACACCCCAGGCATATGGTGCCAGGGCCTTTAGCTCTGATCTTTTTCATCATTTGTCTGCCACTGGATATGTGGATGGCCCTCTGTATGTCCATGACTACTGCTGTATACAGTTTCTACCTCAAGAAACAGGCTCCAGTATTTTGATTGACTCAAGCTTCTTTAAAATAGGAGATGTTAACATCTAGGACACACTTGTTCAAACATATAGTATTTCAATTGCAAAATGAAATCGATTCCCTGACACTTTGCTGCATTGTATCATTAGGCTAACCTGCTGCTGATGAGCAACATACATTGGGTAATACACAGACAAGGATTTCCAAAAAGATGGTTATGTCAGTCCATGTAGACAAGGACTGACAGCTGTGCAATGGTTACAGTGAATTTATTCCCATCATTAAGACTCATTTGAAAGAAAGTGCCACCTCCTAGGATTCAAATTGAGATCTTATACTGGTTTTGTGGCTTTATATTCCTGTCCTGAGTCTACATTCTTATCAGTAAATTCATGCATTTGGGGATCAGTATTCAATGAATGAATGAATGAATGAATCTGAACAATATAGCCATTCTTTCTTCTGTCATTTTTAAATTTTATTTTAAAGAGAATAAAATAAAAATAAATATAAAACAGAGTTTCAAAACAGATTTGTAGTAGAGTTACAATAATTAATACATTGTGTACTGTCATCTTCATAGTACTTATTCAGAGTACAAGACCTAGGCATGATATCTTGTCCAAATAATATTAGTTCAAGCTTTTCTTTTCAATGTGGTAGTTCTTGGCAATGTAGGAGTAATGTAAACAAACTCTCACTTTTATTTTCCAATATTAATCATCATCACCCCAATATTAGAATTGCTTTCCTTATCTCAACAAATATCTCTTTAAAATATTTAAGTATTTTCATATTATGTAGTGCTTTAATAACATATAGTACAAAATTCTGAACACCAACGTAACACTATGTCCAGTGATCCACAAAATGTCAATTAGGAACCTGAAAGTACTGCAAAAATTACAGAGTGTATATATCCACTTACACACCCAAATAAAGAGTTTTGCACATTCTGGCTATAAAATGTCTTACTCTTGAGGGCACCAAGATTTTAGTTTTGGCTCAGCACAGAATATTTTTACATTGATAGACCACAATAAGGCATATGTTCGGGAATCAAATAGTCTGACCTTACTCTCTGCTAACCCTTGATCATATTTTTTACGATTGCTTATAAAAATATTAATTGATTTCCTGAGAAATCCATGTTATGCATTATTCTTTCTTCTGGTCTTATTACTATTCATCATTCATCAGAACTATCCTGGTAACTTTTATGACTCCAATGTGAAAATTCGACATGTTTAATACTGCAAAACAGCGACCAAATATGGAATACATTATACTCACTGACCTGGGAATGCAGAAAGCTATGGCAGTCAAACCTTCTCTATAAATAAAACATCTTTATCTTATTTGGTGTTGTCTTGGGATATTATAAGTCTAGGACATAGTTTTTTAAAGTAATATTTGAAGTTGGAGGAAGAGTTTTCTATCTTAAATTAGAAATCCAGGGACAAGGTTTAATAATTGAAAAGTAAAATGAAAACAAGAGACTTTTAAAAATCACATTACATTAAGGAAATGCAATAGAATTTTCTAAGGCTTCTAACAGCCATTCTTTTCTTTAACAAAATGCACGCTGTGCTGCTCAGATAGAGATTTTTCAGGGAAAAAATATTACTGGGGTTCCTTACCTAAGCCAGTCCCTTCTGAGTCCTCTTAACCAACTGTGTCTTGTGTTACTTACTTTAAAAAGGGTCTCAAAAATTGTATAAGCTAAAGTTATAAAGGCATCATTAAACTTGAACTTGGATGTAATTATGGAATTTGACCAGTATTGTACTAAAAGTATTTGTATATGCTTTTATTCAACACAGTGATTTTGAACTACTTACAAAAACAACATTAATGCAATATATTTAGAAATTTTTAGTGAAATGAGAGACACGGCCTCATTTTCTGCCTTATACAGGAGTCAGTGATGACAATGACACCTGGCCTTTACCTCAAAAATTTAACTAATTATAGTATTGAATTGAAACCTTAAATGAACATGTTGGGCATGGAACACTTTTCCCAGGAGTATGTGGAGCTCAGAAATAAAAACCAAGCAGATGGTTAATATTCAATAATAAAAGGAAGAAAGAAAATGTTTATCATTCTTATTGCTTAAGGAAATTTTATTTTTATAATAATACATAAATTAATTAAATTATACTGAAATATTTTACAAACTATGTTGGGTTCTTTTTTTTAAGATTAAGGATTAAAATGTAGAATCCCAGTGTGTGTGGTCTATGCAAGATGTCTTCAAGGAGGCTCTGAGAAGTACAGGGATTCTTCAGGACAACTGAATGTGGCTCATGAATATGATGCTCCAGACCGTTCCCGTACCTTGTTTACCACATCACTTGCACCAGCCATCATGTCACAAATAAAACCATATCTTCATATTGCTTTTTAACACAGAAACTGTTCTTTATCAAAAAGCATTTTCAAAGGAAACAATGCTAGGAAATGTCAAAAATATGCAGTCCATGCTTGTTTGACAAGTGTCCAAAAATCTAATTTAAACTCCAAGATTGGCTCATTTGCAGATTGGAAATAAGTCTTGCTAGACTTCCTGCCTGTGAGACAGCTTGAAGTGCAAAGATAGAACGCTTGGGAGAGCATTTATTTTAATTGAAAAAGTTATTCTCAAATGTACAATTAAGTCCTGCATTCCATTCCTCAGGAAAGTACCTATCAATTGGCAAATGTTCCTAGAAAGAAAATGTTCTCTAATTTGAAGTATATGCTTTCTACCATAGATCACTGGCCATCCTGCTTGTCTCTAGCCAGTTTTTGTTGAAATAAATGGAAGCATGAAATAATTTTATTTTTCAATATAGTAAGACCCACAGGGCATTGTGTACACACCTGTAATGCCAGCACTAAGGAGGCTGAGGCAGGAGCATCACCATAATTTTGAGACCAGCCTAGACTATGTAGTGAGTTCAAGGCCATCTTGAACCATACAGTGAGACCCGTCTCAAAAACACAAGCAAGAAGAAGAAGAAGAAGAAGAAGAAGAAGAAGAAGAAGAAGAAGAAGAAGAAGAAGAAGAAGAAGAAGAAGAAAACCCATCTCAGAATAATGTGCTATGAAATCAATTTTGTGGCAATTCAATGGAGATTCCTTCTTTAACCATATTGCTACCAGAGAACTCACATATCTTATACTGATGATACAACACTTTCTATGAGTTTTTAAAATCCTCATCTGATCTCTGTGCATGGCTGCACTGTACAACATGGCAGCCTCTAGCTACCTGTCGCTATTTACATTAAAATTAAATAAAACTAAAAATTCACTTCCTCAGCCTTAGTAGCCACAGCCTGAGTGCTCAATGGCTGCATGTGGCAAGCAACTACTGTACTGCACAGTGCAGAGACAGCCATTTCTTCACTGCAGAAAGTTCTGTAGAACAGTCCTGGTGTGGTGAAAGATTGGGACATCCACCCAAAGAGGAGCATTAGCAAAGTCAATGTTTTGTCCCTGATAATCTCTAATATACTTTATGTCTCTGTAATTTGGCATGTTCTGGGTACTTCATGTAAGTGAAGTCATATGATACAGTATTTCTCTATTGTGTTCGGCATATTTCACTTAGCACCACCTCTTCAAGGTTCATCCATGCAACGTGTCTGATTATCCTTCCTCTGTGTAACCAAACAATATTCCATTATATGTATATCATTATATCATATTTTTCCCATTTCTCTTTTAAATTTATGCAACTAGTGTAGTCCTACTTCTCCCTAGATCAAGAGTCAGGAAGCACCTCTGACTTTTGGTCACTCATGAATGATAAAAAGTATTAATGTCACTTTAAATTGCACGCATATTTTCAATTCATTAAAAATACCTTGTTGCAAATAATAAACTTCATTTAACAAGAAATCTTTTCCCTGTTCCAAAATCCCAGCACTTAGTGGCACACTTAGGTGCCGTTCAGGTGGAGCCTCAAATGATCTGACAGAGTACCCAGCTGATCAGGGATTCATTGCTTTGATGAGTCAGTGTCACATTTCTTCTATTCACCTTTATGTCCAAGCTGACTATAAATACAATAACCAGTTGTTCCTTTCATTGCCGAAGAACTGAAAAATACTACTTCATTTAATGTTCAGACTTGGATTTTTTAATTCTAGTGCTAAAAAATTAGTTTGTTTGAATATAAACAACATAACCCTATGCTGTTACCCATGTTTCAGCCTCATCATCACAGAATTATGTTTCCAAATCCAAGTTCCTAACTTGAGAAACAAAAGCCCAATTCCTGGTCCTGCATGTATAACTGTAAAGCAATCCTACCAGCAAAACACCTGGGAAACAGAACTAAAAA
Organism: Dasyprocta punctata; assembly: GCA_004363535.1. Taxonomy (NCBI): domain Eukaryota; kingdom Metazoa; phylum Chordata; class Mammalia; order Rodentia; family Dasyproctidae; genus Dasyprocta; species Dasyprocta punctata. Next base: position 39,118 of record RJWM01016015.1, on the reverse strand, counting down.
GCTCTGAAGTTTTATTAAGATATTTGTTGAAAGCCGGGCGTGGTGGCGCATGCCTTTAATCCCAGCACTCAGGAGGCTGAGGTAGGAGGAGCGTTGTGAGTTCGAGGCTGGCTTGGGCTACAACGCGAGTGCAAGGCCGGCTTGAGCTACACGGTGCGACCCTGCCTCAAAAAACCAGGGCTGGGAGTTTGACTCAGTGACTTAAGTGCCTGTCTGACAGGCATGAGGTTGAGAGTTCAATCCCCAGTGCCGCAAAAAAAAAAAAAAAAAAAAGATATTTGTAGAAGATATTCTTCATAGCACTATTTTATAAGAGATAAAAATTCAAAAGCAATCAAATTTTTATTAATCTTTTAATAATTAAATGTTTTTTATATATGTATACGATAGAATACAGTATTTTATTACTGATGAAGTCAATCTATATCCTGATGTAGAACAATTCTTAGTATATAAACCTAAGTGAAAAGAGAAAAAAAAATAGTATCAATGTTCAGAAAAGTACAAATTATATTCTGGAAAGACACCATAACAGGAGTTGCCTTTGGGTAGAGGAATGAGGATGTGGGAGGAAGTTTTTACTTTCAGTGTATAACCTTTTCTAATGTTTGAGATTTCTAAACATTTAGATTACTTTTACCTTTTCATGACATAAAGAACTACTGTATTGTAGTTTATGAGATACTCTTTTCCATAATTAAACTTCTCACATACAGATGCACACACATATAAAGCTTATAACATGTTAAAATATATGTTTTAGTGTTCTACAGCACAGTAGGACAACTATATTTCATAACAACTTATACTTTATAAAGAATGGAAGAAAGGAGTTTATAGGCTTCAAGCACAAAGAAATTATGAACGTTCAAGGAGATGGATATGTTAATTACTTTGATTTGATCATTGCATATTATATATGCACCGATCAAATTATCATAAATACATACAATTATTATGTCTCAATTAAATTTTTTTTAAAGGGATAGAAAATCATAAATAAGTAGGTAGGTAAGTGCAATCTGACTAGTAATTAAATTAGATAGAACTTCATGCTATCTCAGGCATAATGTTTCTTTGGCATTAGACCAAGGAGAATGAAATATGTTTCTCACTGGCAGAAACCCAGGACATGAAAACCAAATTCATAAAACCTGGCTACTGTTTCCAAAAGGAATGAGGCATGCAGGTGGCCCAGCTTGGCATTCTTTCAAGCTAGTAATTTGCATAGAGCTTACTCTCCTGTCATTCCTATTTAATTGAATGACATATTTAAGAAAAATGGAAGTGAAGTCTGCTGGGAAATTTAATTTACATTCTCAAAATAAGTTCTATGAAACATGTCACTGAAAGCATTGAGCAACCAAATGCAAATAGATGAATCTCAGTTTTTTATGTAGTTTTTAAACAGTTTGTGTGTTCCTAAATTACACAAAAACAACTCCCAATGCTATTTTGCATGCATATGAATTCTAGGAATCATATTCTTGCAGTGTATTTTACTATTTTTTATTATTATCTGACTCTCCTTAAGTGTAAGAATATAGTTTAGTGCCCAGGGCATAGCACAGTAATGTAATGAAACAACAACAACAACAACGAAAAAAAACACCTCCCTTGTCATAAAACAAGAACACCAAAGTCAGTACTGGATAACTGCCATTGTACCCATTTTGGTGAAATTTAGACAGCTTGATAGGGCCCAAATACAATGCAAATTCAGTGCTAAAGTCACATACCTTTCTCATGCTTGTCATACATTCCATTGGAAAAGGTTATCTACAAACTCCTTGGAGATAAAAGGGCTCTTCTTGAGTAAAGACAAGTGGAAACTCTTGGCCTTGATCTCCAGGGATCTGTTAACAGAACTAGAAATTTCTGTTCCAGTATCTCGGGGATTGCAGCCAGCTGACCTCCTTCTCTATTTTGCATTTCAGTGGGGCCAGTAGTTCTGCCAGTTGCTTCTTTGAATGTTCTTTTGCTCTTCAGCAGAGGAATGGACTAGGTATAAGAATGGAAACTTGAAGGATCACCCAGGCACCTCCAACCTGCCTAGTCTCCTCTGGACCAACTCCCTAGGGTCTGGAGGTGTCAGGGGCACACTCAGCAGAAAGACCTGAGCCTACTGCATAGGCCTCTATCTCACCTCTCCAAAAGTTTATGTTGTGGATAGAAACTAAGAAGCAGATGTCTTAATATTTTATTTGTTTATGCATTTACTTATTTTGAAAGAAGGAAAGCTCAAGTAAGTCTGCAAACCTGAAAATAAGACATAGACTAAGTACATAAACTCTGACCTGGATACCTACTCTTGAACCAGAGTCAGAATAAGTGTGAAAGCAAGTTACCTTTTCTGGAGGAGGCAACACTCACCAGTACACTCTGGGAAGTCACGTCAAGTGGGCTTGCTCATGCACTCCCAGAAAAGAAAGCAGTTTTCTTCCTGTTTGCTGTAGAAGCAGGCACAAAATGTGTTTCTTTCCCCAGTCCGTGCTACCTGCCACTTTCTTTTAGAAAAAAAAGTAGTATTGTAATTGATGTCTTCTTCACAAAGCCATGTTAGTTATTGTTCTGCCCAAAGACTGTCTGGGCTTCAAGGTCAAGGTCAAGGTCAAGAGATTTGTTTTCTGAATCTTCTCCATGTATTAGTATATGTTAAACTGACAGGTTTGTAACCACAGAATTTACATTAACTACTCCTGTGGCTACCTACTCAGAAGGACTCATTCCACTAACCAAGCATCACTATCCCTAAAGAATTCTTATACAAACTACCAGATATAAGTTTTGAATTCCATGTTTCTCTCTTAAAACATGAAGTATTGTTCTTCATATAAGCAAGTCTATTTGAAGGAATGAATTAAAAAAGAGATAACAAGTCCAATCAACTTACAAGTTAGTGTTGTGCAGAAATCAGATGAGATATACTTGCAGAATCTTTAAAGAAAGTAAATTTATTGGAGTAGATACCTCCTTAAAGTGAAATACACAGTTATTTATTCTTTAGACCACTAGTGTAAATGGTTTTACATGTGAACAATAAAGGTTAGATACTAAAGGCTAGACTCAGAAGATGGCTGCTATCCAGATAGAAGAAATCTAAAGCAAATTTCTGAAAGATTCTTTTATGTGGGAGACATAGCTGGGCCTTTATATAAGCAGTATTGTATCATTGTAAATTGTAGAAGCTGCTAATCAATAGGAAAAATTGAAGTAAAAAGATAGGATTAAAGAGATAAAATCTTTTGTTATACTGAATCTATTGACCCAAGAATCTACTTCTCATAGTGGGCTGGATGGCAACTGCTGCACATTGTGAATGTCAACAGAATTCAGAATTGGTGTTTATAGGCTCTGTCACTGTGTATATTTTTAGTTTGTTGTTCTAAAGAAACCAAAGATTGTTTTTGTAAGATCTCAGAGAGGCACTAATGTTCCACAATGAACACGATTTGGATAAAACACTTATAGGGTATGCACTGAATATTCCGAGCATTATTTTAAACATCATTGATATATAATCTCGCACTGACAAGGACACAAATTATTGAAGAATGTTGAGAAAATAACCAAAAGGAAATATCCTTCTAAAGCTATTTACCCTAACAGTCATCAGGAGAGTTCTGAGGGTTGCCAGTAGCTGCTGACTCTGGCTGCCAAGAAGGCAGGGAGGTGGGTCCTTAACAAGAGGATGTTAGCTGTTGACATTCAAAGCTCAGAGCTGTTAACATTAAAAGCTACGCTTTGTTTGCAATTTCTATCCAAAGTAAGCAAAAGAATCCTCAGACAATTGGTAACAACCTCAGTCCTAGATCAAGAGCAAGTTGTGAGTAGTCCAAGCCAGCCATGCTAATCCCATGACTCATACTTGTGGTTCATTTGGGAAGATTCCAGTTCTTCTATGTTTGATTGCATGACCAATCAACTTTAAAACCACTGAAGTTCCGGACTGCTTATTAGGAGGTATAGTATATTTTGTTTCTGTGTAAGTCAATTGAACTGAAGGTTTCTTATTCTCTAGCCAAAAATGTTTTGTTTTCTCTTAACATGACAAAAGGAATTCAATCACCAAAGACTTTTGTCAGATAACCACAAAATAAGAGGTCTTCTTTCCTTTATAGTATTGAGAATTAAACCCTGGGCCTTGCACTGAGCTATAGTCCCACCTTTTATTTTTGATTTTGAGAACAGTGTCTCACTAAGTTACTAATTTGGCCAGACCAGGGTTGAACTTGTGATCCTCCTTCACCAGCCTCCCAGAGTGCTAGGATTACAGACAGGTGCCACAATACTAAGTAAGAGGTACTTGATAAGTACTTTATAGTAGCAGACAAAGTCACCTTCAGATTATATCGCATAAATATTTTTGTGTCCACTGTTGCTGGAACCAGCAATAAAAAATTCTTTTTGTTCCCCCTGGCTGAATGGCTTGTATTGTATTCTAGTATATTATTCAGACAGGAGTTCATGGTATGTGACTGAGACTCAAAATAAAACAGGAGTGCCATAAGTAGGTAGTTCATTCTTTCTTTCCTTACACTCATAGCTGGGACAGTGTCTCTGCACCACAATCTAGTTACGCTCATCTATGTAATACTGTACAAGGTAGCTCAGCATTTGAACTAGGAGGAAAGAGGAAAAAGAGAAGGTCATCTCTCTGTTTTAAGGTCAGATTCACAGTGGTAACTAACACTGTACTCGGATGTCATTTCAGAAAAATTAGTTCCATTACCCTGTGGCTAACTCCAAAGACAATGGAAAACATCTTAATTCTGGATCCCATGTGCCTGGCTAAGAAGTGAATGAAAGGGCACTTGGGTGCTGTGGAACAGTTTCTGCTATACCTACTCTTTCTTTCTCTCTCCTTTTATCTTCAATCAGATAACATTCATTTCTTTCCAGTCTCATATTTTCATATTATCATGCAAAGAAAAAAAATCCATGCAGGATGTTATACCTTTTTTGTTCCTAATGGGACTGAATATTTGCTCAGTGATCTTTCTTAAAACAATACATGTTTTTCACTTTCTATATTCCCAGGCATGAAAAATTAGACCTCCAATACTCAATCTTACTCATAAAATTGCATTTGCCCCTTACGTTAAGAGGTGTTGTTTCAGTAACCTCATGATTTTGTTCAGATAAATAAAGCTAGCATTCTATATTGCCATAAACTGAGAGCAGAGGCACAATTCTAGAAAATTCTATAGCTGAACTGACATTTTCACCTGGTGGTCATTTTGTTCTTGTTTCACATACAGATGCACTGCTTAACCACATAGAACCACACATCCTAAAGATTAAAGCTTTCCTACCTGACAAATTGAATATGATATTTCATGTAGCACTCAGAGTAATACCAGCTTCGGATTTGCATTTCTAACAGAAGTCCTAGGAGTTTAGCTCTTATTCTTCACCACAATTAATAGAAATCATGCTGTTTTCAGCAACTAAGATATTCTAATAAGAAACATTCACCAGGGGAGACAATTTCAGCATATCCTCCCTTATATTTAAAATAAATCAGTACTACATGTAAGAGCAAGTTATTTATGCATACCACATGTGTTAATTGCCTGTGTCTTATGTAAGTGACACTTCACACTGTGGCCTCATAGAGTGCACAAGAAATATATAATCTAGCAGGAAGGAAAGACACGTACATGAAATGACATATCCATGTGGTAGCCTATGACTGTAAAATGATGCCCCACAGAAAACCAAGGTAGTCAGTTAGGGTCTTCCTACCCAGTTTCCCTATCATCTTAAATATACTGCACCTCATTTTAGCATTTGTCACACTGCATCCCATTTCCCCTCCCTTCATCTGTGAGGTCACCAGCAGGATAAACAGGGGCTGAATTCTACCCACTTTTTTCCTTGGTATTCACCTGTAGCTGACACACATGTTATTGTATAACACATACAGTGAGAAAAGGTCGAAACTGTCAAGGCTGGGGTCTTCCTTAGGGTTGTATAAGATGGAGAAATGTTATCTAGCATTGTGGTTGAAGTATTTCAGGCAGAAAACTCTATGCCCCAGAGTGAAAGTGTAGACTAGAGGCCTGCGAAGACCCAAGCAGGAAGTCCCAAGCAGGTGACTGGGTGAAGCTGAAGGCCAAGGTGTATAATCATAAACTCAGGAGGGAAAACACAAACCAGGGAAAATTTTCCAGGGCAGCATCACGGTCAGGTGGAAAAGACCTGATTCTCATTTTGTGTGAATGTGAAGGAGGATGAAAGGAAATGGGACCCACTAACAGCACTTAGACCATTTTAATCCATATTATCTTCTGTTAGTATACAATCCTCTCAATAACCTTTCAAATAAAAAATTATAATTTTTTATACTCATACTAGATTTTTCAGAAGTTATTTTGATGTTTTTATTTGAATTATTTTATTTAAACCTAATACCTTGTGGATATGGAAAATTTATATCATTCCTTTAGAGATTATTTAGAAATAGATTAAATACACAGGACTTTTTGTATGTCTAATAGAAAATATGCAACAATAATAATCCAGTGTACTAATCTTTACTATGCCACTCAACTTACTGTATTTTAGTCTTAATCTAGAAATGCTTAATATTTAAAAATTTTAAATGTTAAATATTCCCTTTTTTTCCTCAGCATGGACCATTATATCAAGATATAGTTGCATAGGAGGGTTTCAAATTTACAAGTCCCCCAAGTGAAAGATTTCTAGATGGTATCAGTATTGACGAATGGTGGCAGGTAGCAGGGGTACACAGCAGAGCACCTTCCTCTGCTTGGGCATCTCAGCACCCACGTCCCTGTTCTCAGTGGACAGCTGCAGGGAGAGGCAAGAGACTGGTACCTTCCCAGGCAGGAGACCCTGATAGTGAGGCATCAGCATCTCCCTTCCCCCATCCCTTAGTTTCTATTCAGCAAGAATATTTTTTGCCAGCATAATTTCCTTTAAAAGTAAAAGCAAGTAAAACTACAACCTAATGTTTATCAACCCTGAATAGTTTAAATGTCTCCAAATCCTAACCATTAGTGTATTGGGAGTCGCGGCCCAACTTTGAGTCAACCTACCCAAGGTATGAAGTTCACCCTGAGTGGGGAGCTAGTTCCTATATATGCATGAACACACACACACACATTTGCCATACACACACACACATACATTACACGCAAACAGTCCAGGTACTACCAACCACACACAGAGATGCATAGCATACACCAACAAACACACATCTATTCCAGGTACATACGAACAGATACACAAACACACACACACACATACACACATGCTCATGCCATGTATACACAGACACGTAGCACACACCAACAAACAGACTCACACTACACACAGCACATGACAGGCACATACCAATAGATACACACTTTCATATACTAGATCCAAAAATAAATTTCTTACCATTTTACAGTAGAAAAGTGATTTGTCCATGGAAAAAAACCCTGAAACTTATAAATGCTAATTTTAACCCAATTAGTTCCCTAGACATTTGCACAATTACAAAGTTCAAGGTCAAATTTTCCTGTAAGAAGTATTTTACACACACAAATACATAGACATCACACTGAAAATTTTAAATTAGAACCAGTTCTGTTTAAGGGTAGTACAGGAGGGCAAAAATTACCCAACTTTTGTCAAAATAAAACCTTTCCCTCCATTTAATCTCTTTGCTGTATTGTTTATATTTCTCATTGTGTTCAGAAACCTTTCTAATTATCCCTAAAATAAGGATCCATTGTAAAAACTGGAGAGCAGCTTCGAAGCTGTTCTCTTACAGACCTGTCCTGGCCTCTGGGGTCCTGCATTTCCCAATCCTGGTTAAGAGACACAAGGACTCTTCTAGTAGTCCTGATACTCGGTGTATAAATTCCCTTGCTGATAAGGCTGACATGATTCTTTCCATAGTGTCCCATCTTTTTCATAAGGAGAAGCACCCAGTGCTGATGGTGCAGGCAGAAAATGGAGGAGGTGTGGCTCTCATTAAGTGCCCTCTGATGCAAAATCTCTCTCACTTATTGGATCTGGGAAGCCCAGCATCTTCCTCTCTGTATCCCTTTCTGGTCCCCTGGCCTGCTAAAGCTTGACACAACCCCCGCTTCCCACCCCTGCAGCAAGGAACCCTTTCTCTCCCTCTTCCAGAGGCAGTAAATAAACACCTGGTTCTCATGTCCATCCTGTTTCTTGACTCCTGGCTTTGGCCAAGCCCTACAACCGAAGGTCTTGTTGGTCTTGGTCTTTTTGTTCACCCACAGTTTATCCATTCCCTAGAGGCCCCTTCTGCAGTTCTCTTCTGGTTCTTGCTCTGACCTCACCCTGGCCTTCTGTAAAACTTCACACTGGAGCCAGGCACAGTAGCATACACCTATAATCCTAGCTCTCTGGGAGACTGAGGCAAAAGAATCACAAGTTAGATGCCACCCTGGGCAACTTAGTAAATTTTTTTTTTTTTTTTTTTTTTTTTTTGGTACAGGAAATCAAACTCACAACCTCTCGCCTGCCAGGCGCTTAGGCCACTGAGCTAAATCCCCTGCACAACTTAGTAACTTAGTGAGCCTTTGTTTCTCAAAATTAAAAAGATAAGGCAGGATGCTGTAGATATAACTCAGCCTGAAGTAGGTTCAATCCCCACTAAAACGCACATTCTGCCCTAAAAACTGTGTTGTTGGCACCTAAGTTCAGCTTGAGACCCTCCATTTCTACTCCAAGGGCACTGAACTGTCAAACCTCTCTGCAGTCTGTCCTTGGTGTACTTCCACTGACATAAGGTTGAGATAACCAGGGCAAACCAGGAGGTTGCTCAGACCACCTGATCACCAGATACTTCATCTAGAAGCTGAGGATGGGATCTGCCTTTCCTCTTGGTTCAGAGTTTCCTCTGGAAGCCATGCTGTCTAGAGCAACTGGGCACATGATAAGATCAGGGTCCAAAGGAGAGGCTCAGATATCTGAGCCCCAGAGTCAAACATCCCCCACACCTGGGGTGTGTGTATATGTCTGTCCACACTAGTACATCTCACCCAAGGTAAACAAATGAAGCATCCATTATTTTTAAAACTACTTTTTTTTATTCCATCCACATTTCCTCCATTGGGGTAGTTGTACAGGTGTGCCTTCCTTAGAACCCTTGGAGTTCCCTTAGTGGATTTATTTCTTCCACTGGAAATTATCAGAAATTATCAGAAAGTGGTGTGTCTGTTTCTTGATAACCTTACAAAGGGGATGCAGGAGAATTTCTCTGACTGGGACATTTCTCAAGCAAGGAAGTGACAGGTAAAATAAACAGTGCATTAGATGGAAATAAGCATTACCTTCTGTGTGAAGTAATAAATTCTCCTATAGGTAGTTGGAAATGTGAAATTGTACTAAGATCATGGTAAACATTTGAGAGTGGTCATCAGAAAGGTAAACGTGAAATTGTCCAAGGGTTGGTTAGTACTCTGAAGAAGAGCAATATACCACTCTTTTCTTTTACAAGAAGTAAGAGGACCCAGAGGGCTTTCTATAGATACCATGAGGCTGCTCCCATCCCTGCTGTCTCCAAGAGGGTTAAGGAAAGAGAAAAAAGACAATATTTATTTTTTAAGAATATGAATTTCAAAGCAGCCTCCCTGCTAGGAAAGACGATACAGAATGACATAGAATAAAAAGTTACATCTCTCTGGACACTTAGAAGCAAGTTTTGGTGGAAAATGATACTTTGACATTAAACCTAATACATAAATCTTCAAAAACTTTCTAAATTTACCACTTTCCCTTTGCACTATGACCTCTAGGCTTTTAAGGCAGACGTTACCTTCTCTTTCCTCTGCTGTCCATGAACACTTGAGCAATTTGAGAAGCGCTGACTTAAGTGATGGCAAGAAACTCATAAATGCAGTTAAAACTCAACAAAAATGCTGGTTAAAATGTCAAGGTCATGTGAAATGAATTAAGATTTTCTTAAGTGCTTCTTATATAAACTGTTTTTGCTGCTCTTCTGTTTTTATAATATTCTCAGTAAGTTTCACTGCTCTAAAGAGCAAGTTAATGTTCCTGTATTATTTTGTTTGTAGTCCATGTAAAAGGAACCAGTCCCACAACGATTGGCATTAATTATTGTCAAATGATCTTTTCCTTTATCATCAAAATGTAAGCAATTAAATGCTTACTTCTCAAATGTGGCAAATATATAAAGGAATATTTAACCCATGCAGGGGTCTCTACCTAGAGATAAAAATCATTTGTAACAATAGTATTGTGCAAATGTTTTTTGACTTAGAAAATATTATTTTTGCCTATTTTGCAAAAATTATTTTAAGGTAAGACAGACTCCTTCAATTTAACCTCACTTAGACTGAGTGGCTTTCCTTGGATAAGGAGACCATATTTAGTTCCATTAAGGTTATATAGTTTACTTCTTAAAACTGAAACAGAATGAATTTAAAAATAATCCAGCTATCTCTCTATCTTTGTGCTGGGGAATTATAAGTATGTCTCTTAATCTCTCCTGAGCCTCAGTTTCCTCAGTTGTACAGTGAGGTCTTTTCCAGGCCCCAAGGACCTGATTCTTGATTGTCTCGATGCCCCCAGGGCAGACTATGCTGTGAAAATGGGGCTCACAGGACAGGCAGCAGAGGGAGGGGCTTAGCCAACGTCAACCCTCCAAGCTTGTCTTCTCACTTTCTTTAAAGAATCTACCTTAAACAGTTTCCCAGAGATCAGATATTGAGTGGTTAATAAGGCTCTCCCCTTAAACACGCTAAATTTAATTTGAATATGAAGACAGGGATTCACTGCAGAGAAACCTTGAGTGAAACCTTTCCGTGTGTATGGCATGCTCACACTCAGTCATTTCAAATGGCAGACTCCTCAGTTGAGGTGACTCAAGTAGGACTACTCCTGTGAACATCAAAATAATAAAACAGAACTGAGTTTCTGCCTCATAAGTCAGAGCCATGAGGTGAGCAAAAACTCACTTCTTTGTTCCTTGGCATCAGGATGAGAAGAGCCTTATTTATTTTGCTTCGTGTTTAGTTTTAGTTTAATTTCCAAGAACCATCATCTTCAGCCTCCTACTTTCACCTAATCATTCAGATAGGACTTCACTTGATCATTTCAGACTGTCACTTCTCCTTAGGAGGTAATTATAGCATTTCCTAAGGCCTCTTGTAACCTGCAGTAACAAGAAGTTACCCAGTGTCTAACCTCAAAACTTCCTTGCTGAAATCTCAGTCCAATATATCATGCAACAACTGCTCATGTAATGTTCTTAAAATCTTCCAGACTTCAAATAGACCAGATACTGTGCAGTGCTTGTGTGTTATACAGTGGGACCCTTTTTGTACACAATTTGGCATCCCCTTGCAAGAGCCCCAACTTCTCTGCTGTCATGTCTGGAATCTCTACTCCTTGGAAATTCTGGGGTTCCTTTTTCTTTTTTCATTATCATTAAAATGCTAGGAGGGGGCTTAAACAATGCTTGCCTCTTCTGGAGGGTTTAAAAACTCACTCTTCTTTGATAGAATGGGGGGTGGATACCTCCTAGAAGGGTTGGGAGGCCATATTGTGTTCTCATAGCTGTGTGTACTCCTCAATTCCACAAAACCCTTGCCTTTTTTCACACATCTGTCTTGGTTACTATTCTCATTGCTGAGACAAAATATCCAACACCCAAAGTTAAAAGGGTAAAGGTCTGTTTAGCTCACAGTTCATAGAGGTTTCAGTCCATAATCAGATATCTCCAAGGCAGGGTGGCATATGGCAGAGGGGCAGCAGTTCATGGTAGCAGAAGACAGTAAAAGCGGCAAGAGCAAAACAGGGAGACAAGCCTTTTTCTGCCCCTTTTGTCTTATTCAGACTGTTGGGATTAGGGCAGTGCCAGTCCAACCAGTGATCTGATCTAGCAATCACCCATCCTTAATCCCAGCATCCTTAATCCTAGCATTGAACCATGAGTTAATCAAAAACTCTAGATTCAGCTACCTCTGAAAAAGTCCCATCTAAAAGTGCATGAGGCTTTGGGGGGAAATCTAGACACAAACCACAACATCAAAGAGATATTTTTACCAGGAAGATTATTACTATTTGCTAATTAATGAAAAAGGGAAACTAGAAGAAGCAATTAGAATAAAATCAAGATTAAAAATTTTTCAAGTCAAGTTACAAATGAAAAATCCTTGTCCCTAAGGATTCCTGTAAGAGTCACGTTCTGTGCATATATCTAAGTAAATTGTTCCATTCCACAAATACATGTTAAGCCTTTAGTATGTATAAAGCACTTTAAAGGATAAAAGGATCTCTAAAACACTGTCTCACATTAAGCAAATATATTCAAGTTGATTCTAAATCTTTTGGGATGAAATGAGAGAAAATTCTGAGAGCGGTATGTTGTTAAAGGGGGCTGTGGAGCCAGTGGCCTTGAAGCGACCTAGCAAAAAGCATTCTCTGCAAGGCCACTAACCAAATCTAAGGCTTCTTCTAGCAGCTGATTCAGTGGTACAGTGAGGAAAGAAAATAAGGCCCTGTGGAAGCTGGCCTCATAAAGCAAATTGGAAAATAAGGAATATTTTGAGTAACAATACCCTGGCCTAACGAGGAATATTAGAACCCAAAGGAAAAATCTCATGTCGTGATAGCAAAAGGAGCCAAAAGAATGGAACTCCAATGTGCTCTATGATTTTATGGGATGGTCCTCCTGCCAAAGAGGATTCTAAAAGGTACCTCCTGTGACCCCTACTCTTCAAGCATACAGGGACCACAGAATGTGGCCAGCAGATGACATCTTGTGGCTGATTAAAAAGCACCCTTCCCTGATTGGCACACTTCCACCAAGTAGTGAAGTTCAGGGGAGGGAATACCCTGTTTCAGAGACCCCCTGGTCCTTCAGGTGGAATCATTCATGCAATGCATAAACCACATAAATGTGAACGGAGACTCTGGTTCCAAGATCATATTTGGTGCTTAAGAAATCTTTGTAAATGTTTGGGCATTTAATAATGTAAAATTGTATCAGAGGGTCCCCTCTTGAGTGGCAGTTACTATTGCATTCATATTTAACCTAAGGATGTTAGCAGAACTTCTAATAGTAACGACAGATAAAGAAGAAGCGATTAACAGGACAGTGCAAAAGAAAATGATCACCTAATATTTAGTGTGTATTGAAGAGACCTTCTACTCATTGTTGTAGCCTTGGTGTTTTGCAGTGATGCAATCATCCATGACCTAAACACAATATAGTAAACAACTGAACTCTATCAAATGTGTTGCTATATGTGCATACATGTGTGCTGGAGTTTGAGCGAAGGAATTCACAGGTAGCAATTATGCATATTTTTTTCAACTCTGTTTATAGTAACTTCCTGTTGGTAGCCTGAAATTGACCATGATGGAATATTCACAGTGTTGGCATGTTTATAGGAAAGTTGGAAGGAGCTTGTTCTCCAGCACATGACTCTGAGTGTGTAATCATTCATCACAGTTGTGTAGGCACACAGCTTGAGGTCATAGGCAAAGTCTTTCATTTCATCTTTTTGTGGTAAACTATGTATGTTATATATTTGGGTCATCAACATAATTAAATACTTGATGCCTATATTAATAACATTATTCAAGGTATCTTGTTGCTTAACAAGAATGACTTTAAATAACTACGTTGTTAGTTATACCTGTAGGATATTCTATAGCCAAACAGTATACAAAGTATTTTCAGCGTCCATAAGTAAAGCATACAGCTGCAGGCTGACAAAACAGCACATATGATACAAAATATTGAACATAATATTGTGCTCATTTTAAATATTATAACTTCAAAGATTCTGAATATGGAAATACCAAGTAACAGTAAGAGTCCTTCTCTCTGTTATCATTTTAATATTGATGGTTTGGTAACTTTCCAGTTACTGTTTCCTTAAAATCTGAACTAAACCTTCCCTCTGGTTACTTTCTGATCATTTTGCTTTCTCTGGCTTTATAAGAAAATGCATTGCCTGTCCATTATCTAGTTGGGACAATATTATTGTAACATTTTCACATTGTTCCCTTTCCCAAGCATTCATTTACTGAAGAATTCTTTATTTAATCTCTATTGCATCTCTGTTTAATCTTTCAGATACTCATCCAGGTAATTCAAATTTTAGTAGCTGTGTGACTAAAGCATATACAAAGTTTTGAAAAATGGGAACAATTAGGGAGGTTCACAGGCTGGAATTCATTTAGTAAGTCTTTGAGGAATGCAGCTTTCCTGTTTATTTTACCTTATGGTGCCATCACAGGTTTTATTGTCTACCTAAAATTATTCAGTTCGGGGCCTCATTGTCAGGCACTTCTCTGGAGACAGAATAACACCGAATCCCTCGACAATTCTTTTATAAACCCGGTGCCTACTGAAGTTCATGGTACAGTGATATTTATAAAAGCAATAAACTAAAAGTGTCCCATACTATTTGAAATAGATGCAGAATTGTTCAGAAAGTCAGTCTTAAAAGGGAGTTTTTGAATACTGCAAGAATTCAGTTTGATTACTAACTTTGAACATAAGAGAGAAGAAGCATTTTAGAAGAAGAAGATTAGACTTAGATCATACTAATACTTAGGTAGAAGAGAGAATTCAGTAGTAATAATTATGTCAACATCAGCAGCATCTAAAACTGATAATAATAGTTTATATCTGGATAGCAATTCATATTTCACTGAGGTGTGCCTAAAGCAGTATGTGGTAACAAAAAACCCTATAAACTTATTTCCTTAAAATTATGTCAGATAAAAGGACATTTACTCTTCTACCAGTGCCACTAAAAATGAATAAAGTTCAGTGGTTTATGAGTCTGTTCATCATGTATTATAATGAGAGGTATTCAGCTTGCCCCCATTTGCAACTGTTTGACAGTTTTAAGTGTTCATGCCCTTGGAGTCTAATGTTTTAGTTGACAGTCCTCCTTTCAAATTCCAGTTGTTGGAGGTGGGGTGAGTTAGAAATGATCGTGCTATCATCAGTGAGTCAGAAGGGCTTTCATTCTTATGAAATTTTAATAAGCAAACCTTTATTCCATCACCATCCAATGATCAAGAGTTGGTGATAGATAGATAGATAGATAGATAGATAGATAGATAGATAGATAGGATAGGATAGATATAGGTATTCATGTATATGCATTGCACATGCATGTGTATATGTACATGTATGTTTATAATTAACTACCCTGCATATTGGGAAGATAAGTTTTTACTAGAGAATACAACTTTTGACTCTCCTGTCTTTAAGTCAAATACTACTTTTAAAAATAACATTTGTGCTTGTTTCTGTTGTTGCTATAAAGCTGTCACAAACTCAAAGGCATAAAGCATCTGACTTGTTCCTGTCCAGGTTTGTAGACCAGAGTGGCAGTGCTGCTCAGTGGGCAGGTATCAAGGAGCAGCAGGACTGTGCTGTGTTCCCATGGCTCTGTGGAAGTATCTGTGCTCTTGCCTTTTCCAGCTTATAGAAAATTTGTTGACTTGTGACCCCTTCCTCCATGGATAACATCATCAACACTGTGTCTCCTGGTCCTTCTGCCATAGTTGCCTCCCCTTCTCTCCATAGAGAAGTTATTTTGAAGATTTATGGTGTTACATCAGGATTGCTCAAATAGCCTAGGATCATCTCCTCATCCCAAGGCCCTCAACCCTACTCCTCTCTCAAAGTCTCTTTGCCACATCTATACCCTATTTTCAGGTTCTAGGGTAAGAGCACAGACACCTCTGAGGGACCATCATTCTGGCTCCCACAGTATTTATGAAGGATTACTGAAAGAATACTCACCCCTGGGGGCATTTCACAAGTGTGTTAGTTACTTTTTACTCATTGCCGAGACAAAATACCTGACGCCCAAAATTAGGGAAGGGGAGGTTTGTTCTTACAGTTTCTCGGGAGTTTCAGTCCATAAGTTGGCTCCAAGGCAGCATGGGATGACAGGGCTACAGTTCATGGCGGCTGCAAGCTGCAAGGCACACTGGCGAGAGAGAGGGTGGAAGCACGGAAGAGGAAGATCCGGCTTCCCTTACACTGTATGTCGGCTCCACCCCTGGGCCGGCAAAGCACTGACATCATCAATCCCGGCGCTAGACAACAAACTGATCACAAGCATCAGACTCAACCCCATCAAAGGTATGTGAGGACTTGGGGGTACATAGTATACCCAATGCAACAAGTTCACCCTGAGCTCAACCCCTGTTAAACTGCTTCCTGTGCTCCCCAACATACTCTCACACCCAAATAGATAGACATTCATCTGACTGTGTTGTCATATTGCTGTATGCTGCAATTACTATCCATCACCACAGTAATTCTGTGTGAGTCAATCACAAATCTTCAGGAGAATACAGAAAAATAACTGGTCTTAGAGGAGCTTCCTCACTGGCTGTGGTCAGTTGGTGGCAGGTCAGTGAGATATGACTGAGATGGTGGGTCAAACTTGCATTCATAGTGGCTTCCAGGAATTACAGAATAAGACAGCAAGTGAGAGGTGAGGTGCACAGAGATGTACTTGAAAAAGCCCACTTGCTGACAGGTGAGGTTCTAAGAAGAATGTCCACAGAGTTGAGAGAGGTAAACCTTCAAACAGACCAAAGAGGCACAGGCCATGCTCCTGTTTAGGCTTGCAACTCAGCATAGAATCCATGGGGATTGAAATATCATTTATATGGGCAGAACTGAAGTAAAAACAAACACATTTGATGTGTTGAAATATGTTTTTTAAAAAGCAGACTTTAGAATTTCCCATCAAGATTCCTGTGATCCTCCACATCAAAAGGGTTAGTGATAACAACCACCAGCCCTTCCCCCTGACAGGCTCTGTCCTGCTCATACCCACTCCTCTGGAAAGGAAGCAAATGGACATTTCAATCCAAGAGGAAAACTTTTAACATTTTGTACACTGATAACAGGTGAAAGTATAATTTCACAAACTTTTAATCTTCAAAGCTCCTTTGAAGAGGTATTTTATCACCTCCTCAAAGCTGCCCATTCTCTAGCATTTGATGAGTGTTATATCCTGTGATGAGTAAATAAATGAGTTATGGTTAAGAAAATTCAGTTCTGAGGATCATATTCCTTCTAGAATTCAAAAAGTTAAATTTAACCTAATTTTGGCTTTCATTGCTATAAAATCTGTAAACAGTTTTAAAGCACCTTCCTATAGGGACACAAACGTATTTTACTATTTGAAAACATTTGATTTAAAAAGACTTCTGTCTCAGCATTCAGGAGGCTGAGGCAGAAGGATTGTCACAAATTCAGACCAAGACTAGGCTACATAAGCAAGCTGAAGGCTAGCCTGCACTACATAGCAAGACAAACAAACAAACAAACATTTCTGTCCAATAGGAAGGGAGTCTCTGCTGTGTGTCTAACATTTTTAAATTGCTAGAAACACAAGACTGGGTCTCTCTTCAGGAACCATTGGGTCCCTCTCTGGAAATTCACTGGCTCCTGGATAATTCCAGCATGCTTCCTCAAAAGCTGTGATAGAGCTATGCACAAGAAACTGCTGTTATTATTCATTTTTTTTGTCTTTTTACTAGTAGGCAATAATGGAAATAAGGGAGTTTCATGTTTAAAAGAATCTAATTCTTAAAATAAATGAAAATCATTTATTTTTTATGCATAGACTGAATTTTATCCAAGTCTCTCTCCTCTACCCTGTTCCCAAGTATGAGAGTACAACTCCCTGATCTCACCTTCCTGAGAGGGTCCTTTGTCATCATAGGCAGTGTTCATATTGAAAGATTTTCCTCAAAGGGTGTTTTGAGAAGTGGCAAGCTTCTACACATGCACAAATGTTTGCAAAAAGAGTAACAGTAAGAAGAAAGAAAAGAGGAAAATATTTTAAGATAAATATTTATCCCTTCCCATCTGCTGCCCTCATCCAGCTGTGATATGAACTAGAAAGGAACCATCGTAAAGCCATCAAAGTCTTGAGTTTCTTCCTATGGTAATCACCACCCTACTGCAAAAGGAAAAGAGAGCAACTAGTACTCTTCAACTTGAATGTGCATTTAACCCATCTGTGCATCTTGATTTCATGGATCTGGGAGGTGTCAGATACTTTGCATTTCCACCAAGATCCATGATGGTCCATAGACTGTATTGTGAGAAGCAAAGATGAGAGAAGATGGAGAGGCAGTATTTGGAGAGAGGATTGCAGAGACGGTTACATCTTTAATGTGCCAGAAGCTATTCTTTGTCTATTTTCTTCTATTTTCTTATTTCTCAAATGAAAGTATACTCACCTTCAAATACTAGGGAAGCTGGCCAGTACATTTCAGAAGATGAGGACATAGGGCCCATCTCATGTTTCCAAGTCACTTTGGCTGTCTTGAACACTCACATGCACTCTCACTTGAAAGTGCTATGGAAGCCCCAAGCATAAAGATTTGGATAGGTTTTTCCCATGTTTCACAGTTGTCTTTGCCAGGGGCCCTGTCCAAATGCAATACCTTCACTTTTCACTCCATTTCAGTCCCAGATTTAGTGACTCTGAACATCCCTGGACTCTTACTCCCAGACAAGAAAACATCTAGAAAGCTCAGGTTTCCCCTAGTGTAGTCCTGACCCAAGGCACCTCAGTTGAGAGCAGCATAGATTTAGAGTGGGATTGGAGCTACCCCAGCTAACAGGGTTCTCTGAATCTGCATCCGCCCCAGCCGCAATGCTGTGGCCACCAGGGCTCTTCTCCAAGGGTGGCTCCCTCTGTTGTTCCAAAGTCTTGATGACAGCAGCTGGGATGGGGATCACATTAGCCTGTGGCTAGAGCCTGCCGAGTGTTCAGCTTTCCCTAGCAGGCCTGAGGCCCTCGATGGGAAACCCAGAGTGAATGTCATTTGCTTTGCATGCCAGCCTGGAAAGAGACAATGGATGCATGCGTCCTGTACAGTGGAACCTGAATGTCACAGAGGAGAGACATGCATGAAGACAACCTAGCCAACTTGCAAAACTTTTATTTAAATGAGCCTGTCCCATCCTTATGAAGGATAATGCATGCACTGGCAGTTTAAATTCTCATCTCTATATGTCCTTAGAAGTTTTTGGTAGTCTAAAAAATTTGTATGTTCATAATAAACTTTTTTTGCTAAAGCAAATAAATAACACATAGATATTTATCCCTGTGAAATTACTTTAAAATATGTCACTCCATTTAAGACATATGAAACTGGAAAAAGACCCTTTCTACTGTCCTATGTTATCAATAGGGACCTCATGACCTGTCACATAGAGAATTCCAAAGTAAAATTTTCATGCTAGTGACCAATGGAGCTGTTTTGTGATGTGCCTGTTGCAAAATGACACTGTAGAAATCATTGCAATTGATGTGACTCACCATCATCTGTCAGCAAACTTCAGTGTGAAACCAAGTGTCATTTTTTGGCTCTCTCTAGAGACATTCTGTCTAAAAGAAGGTATATTTTTATTTTTGTTACATATGATTGTGTCTTCTCAATTTATATATGAATCCCTTCCAATATTATTAGTAAGAAAACATATTGACTCAAAATAATGTATCAATGGCTATTGCTAAAAAATTCATGTTTCAAAAAATTAATTATCTTCAGATTTTGAAAATCATACATACAGCTAATTTTTCATGAGAATCCTTGTCAAAAACATTGTCTTAGCATAAACTATCTTTGAATGATATATTCATTGGATTCAGCCATGTCCTCATTATGAAGGAAATAAAATTGAAACTATTATTAAAGTGTGTACCAATATATAATGCATTTAGAATTTTTTGAAAAGGAAAAATTTTTTCTTACAATGTCATTTATGAAATGCAAATGAGAAGGGCTTCCCTTTATTTTTGTTTTGCTTAGCATGAAAGGGAGATAAGTCTGAGAATTCAAATGTGAAGTTACCTCGTATTTTAAACTATCCTCAGACTTGAACACCATCTGTCATCTAGTGTTATCTCTTCCTTTCTGTGTGAGGCATTATGGGCTTTGTCTGTGTTCATACGGTAGGACTGGGGTAGAAGAGGAACGCTCTCAATTTGGCCTATTTTCAATAGTAGTAAAAGCCACAAGAATTGAAACTGGTGTTCACAGATAGGACAATGGTGCTATCATCTTTGCATTGCATTTTCCATTATCCTTGGTCTGACTGTTTACTAGAAATACCAGCTTTCCATAGCCTTAAGACAGTGAGAATGTCTTATGTGGTGTATTTTCAGAAACTGTTGCAGTGCCCTGTAGGGCATCCTAGCTGTTGTCCTAAATTGAGATGACAGTGTTGCTCATATTAAATTGCCTTCTCGCTTGACTTGGCATGCTGGGATCCATATCTATTAATGCAGGAGTGTCCAAATGTCCTGCTAGGAAAGCAATTTGTTCCTCAGTAGGGCACCAAGGAAGCAGCTGGTCTAGGAAGCCATCAGAGGTGATGTTAGGGGCAAGTTGTGTTTTTCTCGGTTTAATGGAAAATCTTACTGATCTGTCGCCCCACTTGTCCTCAGCACTTGTCAACAAGGCAGCACATATCTATCAACCCTCTCCTCTACCTACCATCATCACTCTCTTGGGGAGAAGGCTGCTTTTCATATGGCCTGAGCTTGAGAATAGACGTTCTGACAACAACAAACACATTATTAATGGATTTTCTCATGCCATACAGAGGCAGCACAATTTGGCAGCATTCACTTAAATATCACATTTAAAACCAACTCAGCTATAAAAAAAAAAACTGTCCAAGGAGAACTTTACATGCATATACCTTATTAATACCTGCTATCCACATCTCTCCCATCTTATTTCTCGGCTCCAACACTGCTTTTTCCTGAATACCTTCATCAAATTCAAGATAGTGAGTTTATATGTCTGTTCTGATGACTGTATGTTCTGTGACTCCTTCCAGCCAGAATGTTGAGAGCAATGAATGAGCACAACACTCATCATGGGCTCAAGAGACCTGTCTTGAAGTGATCTAATGAGCATGAAATATTCACCAAGACTCTCATGGGAGGGATCGTTATGACTCTAGCGACCAACCTAAAAGGCATAATAATCCAAAGATGAAACTCTGGACTCCAAAGTGGGCCATGGCTGAAAACTAGTAAGACTCTCCCTGACTTTCGCAGCTTGCCATGTTAGTCGTGTATATAATAAGATGTTACTGCTTTACCATTCATGGAGGAATTTAAGGTACTTTGAAATATGGCCATGATACTTGTACTAAGCTCATGTCAAAAATAATGTCTCATCTCTCTGAAGGCAGAGTTTATTCAGACTTTTGTTCAAGTATTAAAGTGGCATGTTTAATTCTCAAGAAGAAAGGAAGCTTCCCCAGGGCAACCACCTGGTCTTTAAAACACTATGCTATGCAATTGAATTCCAGTGTGATTTTTATGGGACTTTATTACAAAGAGATTTCTATCTTAATTTCATTTTACTTTTGGTAATTTGTCAGCCTTGCAAAGATGGATCAGAAACAAATTCTTTGAAATGGAAAGTATGTTCTTCCAGAGTGAAAAATGAATATATTTAGGCAAAAGAATAATAAGTTGCTTGTGTAGGACCACTGTCTATGATTTGCATATTCATCATTTTATTAAGAACTGGGGGTTCCCTGCTTTATTAACTCAACTCCAGCTCTGACACAGTCAAGTGGATCATTCCTTGTAGTTCTCTTGTTAAGATGATGGAAAACAAGCTCATTTTAGCCTAAATTTAATGAGAGGACTCACATATAGGAGGACAAAACAGTAAACACAAGTCCAATGCTAATGATGCCCATAACCCTTTTTATCTAACTAAGATTTGCAGTTAATTTCAAAAAGTATTGTTGGGTACTGATTCTGTACCCAATACTAGGTTAGCATCATGATACAGAGATGGCTATGAGGAGTTTCTTTAATCTTTATATAAAATGTCTTTACATTCTGTGTTAGAAGACCAGTGTTCTTGTAAGTCTAGTTTATACATAAACATCTGATTCTCCTTTTAGGATATTAAGGGTGTTGTGAAGAACCATGAAAATTGGAGATGTTCCTTTAAATATGCTGGTAGGAGGTAATTAAAGGAATACAGGAATTGAAAGCAAAGCCTGAAAATTACCATACATCTGTCCCCAAGGCAACCATGGTGCCCTCTTCTCTTTCCTTCCTTCCTCACATCATGGAAAGGCAATGCTTGCCCAGGTTTTCCACTGATAATGTGAACTTCTTCCCTAAGCCTATGTTCTGAAAACAAATCTTGACAGGAGGGCTTATCCAACTACTCAATTTCTGCTACTTAGGTCTCACAAGGGAAATAATAGGTCCTCTTGATTTTATGTTTTACTTTTTATTCCCAAATCAATGTAAATAGATATGTTGTAAAGAACAATACAGAAAAATCCCCAGGACCCTGCACCCACTTTCTGCCAGTGGTTACCTCTTATAAAACTAGAGAACAAGGTTAAAACCTGGAAATTGCCTTGTTACAACTTAGATGTAAAGTTCTGTGCCATCTTATCCCTATGTGGACTATCCCATGTAGCCCACCTAACTCTTGATTTCACTTTATGTCTGCATGACTGAGTTCTTATCAAAGAAGAATCCCAGAAAATGAAAAGATTCAGTGGTTTTGAGGTACTGTGAGGTTACCATATGACTAATCAAATTCAGTGATTCTACATTGGAAGCTTCCACATCTATGAAGATTGCTTAGCATGAATAGACATGAATAGATATGAGGAATGATGAAAGAATACTGTAAATGTTTAAATTTTGGAAAATATTTCACTCACTTTGAACATATTTATCCCATCATCCTTGCCATTTTCTGAAGAAGTTCCAGAAGTCCTCTCTCATGAGTGTCTTTATGAAGTGTGACTGCTTCTGCCAAACGCCACCCAATACAAAAGTAGTCTGGTAAAAATATTATGGTGTGTTCTCATGCACATTATTTGCCAGATCTGTGTGTAACTGACTGTTCTCCAAATTCAAAATACCATGAAAGGTAAGCATTTTGAATCATCTCATCAAATGCTGCCCAAATAGATTCATGATCATCACACACTCTGGCTTGAAAATGTGCTGCACAGATAGAAGCAGGCACTGGAAATTTTGCTGCCATGTTGCTGAGAGACTCACTTGTCTTGTATCAGGCTTTCCTGAAACAGACAGTTGAGAAACCTGTTCACTCCATGATTGAATTAAGATCAACACTTTTACTGTGAACTCACTGATAATAAAGTTTTTCACTAATCAGAAAAAATAGTTAATAAAAATTGTGGATTAAACATGAGATTTTAAAGCAATTCATTTAACAAGAAATAATTTACCCAAGGCATCAATGTTATTTTCATAATAAATGTGTCCAATGAAATGACAGTTTATCCAAGTCATGTTCCAGCACTCCTTTTCTTAAAGTCACACCTCTGAAACACTAGTACAACCTGGCTCTGTCTTCTCACATGGTGCAGAGAAAGCAACATGAGTCAAGCATTGCATTAGCAAGACTGCAGTGAAGCTTCTTAAAGTTGGTTTGCTGGCAGTTTTTAATAATTGCATGTATTACTTGTGGGTTATTGAGATAAATCACATAAAGTGAAACTCATTGTCTTGGAGGAAGAAAAAATTACTTTGCCAATGATTACCATGTTATTAAGATTTTCAGTGCTTATGTAAAACACCATTAGCTCTTTTTTCTCTTTTTTCTAAATGTCTTTCTATACCAAGCAATTGGGCTACAACACTAGAGATTTCCATTGGCCAAAATCCCATTAAGAACCTCAAGTCTCTTCAAAGTAAAGACTCACCAGTTAAGAAGTAGATGCCATCAGGTTTATCAGTTGATGACTATGTAGAAGTCTAGGACCCCTGAGAACAGCAGTCTACTTTTCCAATTTTAACTTCATTCAATACTTAAATAACATTTGCTTAAGTTGTTATGGTAGTATAATGAAATACTGCTTCAAATGAAGTAATACCGTTACTCTTCATTGTAATGAATCTTCTTTAAACGTTGAAATCCAATTTCTCATGGCCTATGCATCCCAAAACTAAGTGCCTAAAAAATAAAAATAATTTCCAAAGGCAATATAGTCACAGAAGAAGAAACCACACAAAATTACTTATGAGAATAACTGAAAATGCATGCAAACAGAAGTCCATAATAAAGAAAATTTGCCAGGTCAATATGGTGATATGGTCAGTTTTGCTGCTTTTATTTTAAAAAGTCAATAATTCTTACAATTTTTAAGCATTACTATTTCCTTATAATACAAGCGGGAAATAGTATTTATGTCTCTTTTCTGTACCATGCATATAAAAGATATTTAGTAAGCACAGCTGGGTGGAGGTATAACAATAAAAAAATGGAGAAAATGAGTGGGGTCAGTTTAAACTTTAATGGCACAATTTAGAGAATTGTCTGAGACACAATGCATATTTGCTTAATACTTTTTCTAAGGAAAAAAGACATGTATAGAATTGCTTCTGTGCATCTTATAAAGATGATATTTCTTCCTAGTCTCTCTTTAATTGGCAGGTCGGCTTTTAACTCCCATTTCAAAGTTTAGACCTGCCTCAGACAGTGGGATGCCCCAGGCCTTGGGACAAGGGAAGCTGAGGAGCTATGTGGCTGCTACAACAGCAGTGCTAAGAAACTTGCCCCTGAGGAGCTTGCTGAGGCCCTGGCCTGTCCCCAGTTGTCCTGTGACCACAACCCTCCTACTCTCCATTTCCTGTGGTAACAAATTTCTTTGCCAATCCCTAATGGCTGGGTCCTCTTCTCTCAAACTCAGTCTTTCCAGAATGGGGCCACAGGTCCCAGCCTGTAAGCATCAAACAGTCTGGCCACTGTGCTGGTTTCTACATCATTGTACTGCTGGGTCAGTGATACAGACTCTTGAACTCCTCTCACTTTTCCCGCCTTTGTTCCTCGTAATCAGGTCTGCTCGAATTCACCCTCAAAATAGCTGAATCTGGTATTTCTCTGTTTTTAAATTTTTTCTCTTCACCCCTTTTATCATAATGCCTCTCACTCTCCACAATAAAATTTTGCTCCCCAAAAAACTGTTCAGAATCCCATCACAGACTTCAGTCACTTGAGCCTTGTCCTGAAGCCCAGGCCCTATGTAATTGTCTCTCAAGATGATAACAGCCATATTCATACCTAATCTCTGGGTGCGCAACCAGACCAAAGAGTTAGCCCAGTTCAATAAGTACCTCTCATCTGCAGAAGCCTAAGAAAAGAAGGTCTCCCTTTGGTTTTCATTCTAATTGTTTTTATTGATCCACTTACTGATTCTCTCATTCAGTCTTTCACTTTTTTCAATGGGCTATTTATTCACAGATACTGAGATGTTAATTATGCCACATAATGGAATTATAGAGAAACAAATTTCTGCTTTTGAGAACATCATAGCTGTTATGAGTTGCATCAGTATTTATCACAACTGGTCAAGATAATCAATGATGCTTCATGGACTCTAAAACAAATCCTATTGAGGAGGAAAGGGTGAGAAACAGCTTAGGAGCTGATGGAGGAGCTCAGCTGCAGCCTGGGGAGAAGCACAGGATACCCCAGAGTTGGGCTGGAGCCAGTGAGTAGATGAGCACACCCAAATGAGGGGCAACTGGATCCTTCTTTGAGTAATAACTATTAAAATTTTTAGCCATACATAACAAGTCATTTATCATAGACTTCAATGACTTATGAAATGCTGGTATACCTATTATCTCAATTAGTCCTCTCTACAGTATCATTTTCTGTCAGCATTTTATAGAGAAGGAAACAAAAGTCAGTTGGCCCAGTTTCCAGAGATAGATCTAGGAGTTAAACCCAGCTTTTGTCATGTTATAAAATATTGTCCTTTTATTTTCATCATGAAATGTCTGGGGCAGTGGTGGCGGTGGGTGTGGGACGCTAGAGTTAAAAACCACAGCAGACACAGACATGTAGAGCATGACAAGATCAGAAATGTATGTGCCCCAGTAGAATTCCCAGTTCAGATTCCTCTGCAGTGGCTCAAGTTTTATTTACCTCTTTGCTTGCATTCGAATGCCTTAGAAAGTATATCTTACAAACCATAAAAAAACAAAAAAAGATTCTTTTGAAAACTATGAATCTTAGGCTCAAGTGGGAATATGCTATGATAGTTTCTAAAATGGAATAGTTTAAGTGGCAGCCAAATTATTACTTCTATAAATGAACTTATTCACTTTCATGAGTCCAAAAAGAGGAAACACTTAAACACCCTCCTCTCCTCAGTTTATTCCTAGTGAGTAAAGTTTCTACTGGTCTTGTTTGATCTAATCAGAGAAATTGAAGTTGTAAGAGTGACCATATGGAACCAAAATGGGTATTTGTATGATAGACAAGAGGAATAACCCTCATGACGTTACAGTCCTGAAATCTTTATGCCTAAGAGTGTTGATGAAACCATGTCCAATATCATGGAATATTTTCAGCAAGGATACTATTTTTAAAAGCCTAGAAATAATCAAAGGGAAAAGAGGAAAAACTGCATTACCTCCCTTTCACTAGAAGTCATTACGCTTACTGAAAGTAAGCTCCTGACCCTGTATACACCAAAGAGACCAGGAACATTACGAGTAAGAGTCTGGTTGACTTCCATTTCTGTGTGTTTCTTGTCACTTGTCAGTGTTTTCTAGTCATGTAGAAAAATCATTTCCCAATGTTAAAAAGTTGAAGGAACTCTCATCTGGCTACATAGTTATTTGGGCTGCAGTATAAACAACACACCTTCTTCACCTCACTGGTCATTCGAGAAATGCAAATTAAAGCAACATTGAGATTCTGTCTCACTCCAGGAAGAATGGCTGCCATCAAGAAATCAACCAACAACAAATGTTGGCAAAGCTGTGAGGAAAAAGGAACTCTTCTCCACTATTGGTGGGAGTGTAGATTGGTGCAGCCACTGTGGAAATCAGTGTGGACATTCCTCAAAAAACTAGGATTGGAAGTCTCATTCTATCCAGCTATTCCCCTTATGGGTATTTTCCCAGAAAAACTGAAAATGTCATGCCACAGCACCATATGGGCACCCATGTTTACAGCAGTACAATTTGTAATAGCTAAATCTTGGAAACAATCCAAATGTCCATCAGCCACAGAATGGATAAAAAGGATATGGTATTTTTATACAATGGAATATTACTCAGCTATAAAAAAGATAATCTTGAGGCTTTTATGGGTAAATGGAGGCAGCTTGAGATTATACTCATAAGTGAAATACATCAAATTCACATTTATAAATATCATATTGTCTCCTATAAAAATAATAATAAAAAACTGAAAGAGTAATAAGATCCAAAATGTACAATAGATATTGTAATAATGAAAGGAAGAGAAAGTGCTCCAAAGGAAAGAACAACTGGAGTAGGGGAATGGAGGAAAGGAAGAAAGGAAAGGATTATATATATGTAGGTATACACATATAACTGTATGTATGTATATGTGTGCAAGATAGATAACTATACTACTAATCTCTGTTAGTTCACCAAAAAGAACAGTTTGTGCTGTCATTAATTGTTTGCTCATTCTTTATGCCTCAATCTTGTAACCTGAACAACTACTTCTAAGATAACAATATGCATTATATTAACTAGTGTTGATTTCTTACTGATTTTCTTTGAAATTCTATATTATTTCTATCCTTTTGTCTGTTTCACTTTTTAAAATAAACAAACAAAAAAAACCCACCTTGTTTACCATTCACCAGGAAGCACAGTTCCAGACAAACATCTCAGTAGGATGAGCCAGAGGAGGACCCCCGATGATCATGAGAAAAGGGCAGTTGTCAGCACATCATGTATCTTCCTCAACACTGCAGCATCCCTCCTGGAGGTTGTCAGAAGCGTAGTTAAGTTTTCCAGTATGAATTGATGTATTTGTACATTTTAATAGCAGTGTAACTTATTAAAATTTTTTTGTTTTGTTTTGTTACTGGGAATCGAACTCGGGGTCTCACACTTACCAGGCAGGTGCTGCACCACTGGGCTACATCCCCAGCCCCCTAAAGTCATTTTATTACATGGTGTGTGGTGGATTAACCAATGGTCAACTTGAAACACCTTGCTAAACTGAATCAGAATGGTTCTGGATGTGGAAGGCCCACCTGAGAATTGTTGCCAGCAGCATAAAAGGAGGGGAAAATGGTATGCTGTTGCTGAAGAAGCTTGTCGCACTGGTTTTCCTGATATGAACTCAGCTGTTCTCATCATCAGAGGAACTCGGGTTCTTGCTGTCACTGGGGATGGCAGCTGTTCTTTTTAGTGGAGCTCTTGTCCTTACTTTGTCACTTACTGGCTTCAGGACAGATCTTTCATCCTGCTGGTGCAGACTTTCTAGCTTCCACCACTGACCTTTGGGCCTTCCCAGTGCAGATCCTTGATACAGATTAGCATAAGACATTGCCATGGGCTCTAGGTCTTCAACTCTACTTGTGCGGGACATTTCTGTGGGATCCAGGCCATGGATTCTTTGGGTCTCGGCATGTGGACAGACACTCTTACCCTCCTCTGCATTTGACTTTTTGGCTGAATATTATAAAATAATCCTATAAATTATGTGTCCTGTATTAAATCTATTTCCTCACAAACTCTGACAACATTGTCCCAACATTATTTTATTACACTGTCTGTTTCCCAGCAGCGCCACCCTTCCTGCACTCTGCATATTTCCACGTCTGTATGTTTCCACTTCTATTTTTCTTTCACCAAGGTTAATTTCTGTGACTGGTCATTTCCTTGGAGTTATTTTAAACCTTTTAATACTCTTGGATTGTCCTGTTTTATCACTGTGTACCATTCAGAGGTTTTAATGCATTTTTTATTAATAAAAACTATTAAACTGCTCCTTTTACTGTTTAAGCAATATTGTCCTTTGTAGATCTCTCCAGTTGCAGACCTGAATAGATGAGGTGCACTTGCTTTCTTATTCTGAACAGGCTCCTCTGTTATTTTGTCACTGTGACCCTCAGCAGGAGCATCTGCATGTCTGGGCTGGTGATGTGGGTTTGTGCACATGTGCATCTGTGTTGGGAAAATGTGGCCCTGAGCCTCAGCCGCCCTTACAGCGAGGCCAGCCTTCCTGGGGATGGTAATGAATGGAGCTGCGGGAGCTGTCTTCACTAAAGTGAGATATCCTTCTCCCAGACTAATGTTTTCTGCACCAGTTGGCAGATTTTTTTTTTTTCTAAGATCAACCCATCTGCCACGTTTGTTCTACAGTAACCTGGCAACTCTCTGTCTGGGCTGTTCTTTTTCATCTTGACCTCCGGCCTTTGCTCCAATTTAGCGACACTACTTTAAAGAACTGTCTGGTCACTTAGATAGGTTGATGCTATTATTTGCTCATGTCATGACAGTTTGGTGCTGTTGAAGAGATGGCAACAGTATGACCATAATTCCTAATGTGTCTACTCAATTGTCATGAACTAAAACCCTTCACAGAAATAATGCATCCGATGTAGCTATAGAGTCCACGACAGATGCATTGTTATTTTACTTGTCCTTCGTGATGCTTATTTTCTTTACTGTCATTGCCAGTTACCCTGGAGCCTAAAAATAAAAGGACTTTTCAGTGGTTTACATCAGTCTTAAGACTCATGGGGCTTATGTTCTAGTGGAATAGAAAATTGTTAAATAGCAAGCTTATTATGTTGTAGGAGTTTAAATCATCTGAACTGTATGCATGCAGGAGAAGAAGCTCAGGTTTCGTTTGTTTTCCTTTATTTTCAAACGTATGTTGCCATTCCCATCGGACAAATTGAACTGTGCCTGCAGTGCAAGGATTTGGGCTTCACAGGCCAATCTCTCCAAGTGATTGTTTTGTCTGCTTTAAAAAGTTTCTGCAAAAGGCACTTATTTTCCTCTCTAGTAAACCATGCCACTGTTTATCAATATGTTAGAAATGTCAAATTTCAAGTTAAACTATCCTTTGTTACAGTTTGAGTCCATTACCCTAAAAGATTGCTTAATTTCCTAAAATACACAAAAGATCAGTAGTATCTTTAAAAGTAACATTTTTCCATATTGACGGAGGAAAATTACATCTGGACTGACTTCTTTGATCTGACAGAAACTATTGCCTTTAACCACACTTAGTATGACCAACTGCCCCTCCTACAAAAGTGGCCACAGGAAGGAAGTGCATCTTCCACCTACTTCCCCTGGTGAGGACTCTTTCCAATACATATGGCTGGAATTACATAGGATTATTTGCTGAATCATTTGCCTTTAGAAAGATAAAACATTTAAGATCTTGACTTGCTATAATTTTCTTTAAAGTTATCGAAAATACAACTTCTGCTGTAATAGCATTGACTCTCTTGGGTCTCTCAATACCCAGGCTGGTTACTTATGCAAATAGCTGTTCAGTGTAATTAGGGCAAAGCATTTGGTTAAATTGCCTTTCTGCACTGAGAACTCTATCTTAGGCCAACCTTTCTAAGTAAATCGAACCTGCTGGGTTTGAAAATTAGGATCTGAAGCACAAATGGGTACATTTCTTCAATCAATGCTGACTTTTGCATTGGTCTCAGATTAATTTGAAACAGGAATGTAAAGTGGAAATCTCAGACCCAGACCCAAACTTTAGAGCAGCTCAATGTTCAACAGTGACTCAATCACTACAAAGCATGAAGAAGTCCATCTCCGCTAATTGTTGTCATTTTTAGTGGAATTCTGTCACAAAGAGTTTAAATTCTTTTTCTTTGAAACCTGATTTGAAAACATAATTTAACAATAAAAGTGTTTATGTATAAAGAATATGCCTACCAATAATGCATATGCCTTTGGAAATTTATATCAGAGATAATGAGGAAGGTAGAGGATTAGAGGATTATTATCTGACAAGAGGATGAATTCAGAAGCCCACAGAAATACCAGGCCTGTGAATGTGCCCTTTAAGGCCCACACAGGGCTGAACTGCTTTAAAATTTCTTAATTATTTGACATTTTCACTTGTGATAATTAATTGAGAAATATAAATTTGGGGCTTGTTTAAAAAAAAAAGTAAAAAGTTCTTGGTGCACTGTTAGAACATTTTTATGTGAATGAAGTCAGCTATAGATGAAGTGGGGACCCTGCCTCTAAACAGTCCGAGCACTTCAGTTCACCACCATCCTACTAGGCCAGCCGCCCCACATCTCTGGGTCCCAAAACCTTTGAGAGAGTCAGTCAGGCAAGGTGGTGTACTACTGTAATCCCAGTACTTGAGCAGCAGGAGGATCATCACAAGTTCGAGGTCAGTATGAGTTCAAGGCCATCCTGAACTGTGTAAGGAGACTGAAACCATGTCTGAAAGAAAGAAAAGAAAAGAATGAAAAGAAAGAAAGGAAAGGAAAGGAAAGGAAAGAAAGAAAGAAAGAAAGAAAGAAAGAAAGAAAGAAAGAAAGAAAGAAAGAAAGAAAGAGAAAGGAAAGGAAAGGAAAGGAAAGGAAAGGAAAGGAAAGGAAAGGAAAAGAAAGGAAAGGAAAGGGAAGGAAAGGAAAGGAAAGGGAAATGAAACTTGGGGAGGGCTACTTTTCTTTGTGAGACCCAGCCATTCTTCTTTCTCCTAAGCTGGTTGCTTTTCTTCTGTAAGTATAAATAAACAGATATTACTGGGACTAAGTACTTTTGTTCAAGAACCACTGAAACAGATCTAAAAGGTAGAGTTGCCCAGGAGCTATGCTGAGCCAACATTCTATGTTATTCTTACTGAAAACAAATTGCCACCATTTTTCTATCGCGTTGTCATTGACTCATAGCACCAAGAAGTGGAAACCATCTTTCTTCAGTTCTGATCTCTGGTCAGTTCTGCATTGCCCTGGTGTTTAATTTGAGGTCAAAAAGAAAAAGATGGGATGTAGATAATTGGAAATGATGCAACTGAGAGGAAAAAATGATTAAAATGATTAAAGTATTGCAAAATTGATCTGTGAGGACAGACTTGAGGAATTGGGCTTATTAAATCTGGGAAAAAGAGCGCCTGAGGTAGATTTACTTGGCATACTAACATACATTATATGCATGACATAGACCAGTGTTCTTTTGCACTGCTGAGGACAAAGCAAATGGAAATGGTCTTACAATATAGCAGGGGAGAACTTTTTATCATGGAAAATAGGACCATAAGGACTGTCCCTCAGGAGAATCATGTACAGAGTAGAAAAGAGCACTCGGATCTATTCTCCTTGAGACTGGTTTTTAAAAGATAGACAGTCCACAAGGCATTTTATATCCTGTTCTGTCTGAAGGCAGGGGCTTGTGCTGGATGACCTTTAGGGGCATTATCTATTCCTTTGAGTCTATAGAATTACATAGAAGGTCTTGAATCTAATTTTAGTAAGTTCAAAAACAAGTACACATCAGCTCTTAGCCATAAGAAATAAACTACAAGGACGCACATTTTGTGCTATTCAATTAACACCTGGGATCTCAGATAGTCATGCAATCATTTCTTTTGTAGTCTGTGATTGCAGACTAGCAGTTATTTGTCAGCTGTGGCATTTTTTAAAAAATGGTTCAACTTTTATGCGTAACATGTACAGTACTTCTATTAGTGAACTGTTTCCA
This sequence comes from Dasyprocta punctata, assembly GCA_004363535.1. NCBI lineage: Eukaryota > Metazoa > Chordata > Mammalia > Rodentia > Dasyproctidae > Dasyprocta > Dasyprocta punctata. Next base: position 6,593 of record RJWM01016015.1, on the reverse strand, counting down.
TGGATACATTTGAGCAGAAACTTCACTACCAAAAATAAGAATAGAGAAGGTATTCCCATGTGTCAGAAAAGGTAGGTCATTCATTTTCTCTACTGTTGTATATTGAACACTTATTATAAACCAGGGTCTGTGTCTTGTACCAAGTGTTCAAAAATGAAAAAGTAAGTCAAGAAGCATATGTGGGGGTTGAGGAAGTGATTCAGATCAGATATGAAAACCTATGTTGGGTGACCTTTTTGGCAACCATATCACATTTATCTAAAAAGAATTAAATATATAATAAATTAATATTGCTCTTTGCAATGAGTATTATTTTGCCCTGGCTGTGTGGAAGGAAATTTCCAGCAAGACCCTTCAGTGCTCTCCCCTGCACCACCCGTATCTTTGCACTTGTCTCCTGTAACCCTCCATGCTCCAGTGCTTGGCATGGAGCAGTTTTTCAATGAACATTTTTTAAATGTATTTATTAGGAAACTTTTAGCTTCTCATACAAGGGACCTACCAGAGCTTCTGACTTGGAACTGTCACAATGTGTGAGTGAATGAAGGGTCTACTCTGCTTTTCTGTCTCTGCACATCTAAGGGCTATGGCCCACTTCTGCTTGAATCCCTGCCCTTTTCAGTGACTCTCAAGATTAAAAGTCTCTAAAATGATCCCCTCTAGCTCTTTCTGGAAGCCAAACTTTCCCCTCACTCTCATTAAATTTCTTGTAGTTAGCTTTTGCCCATGCTTCCAGCCTTTGCAACCCTTTGGAATCTTTCATCAAGTCTCTTATTTACTAAATATTTTATAACTTTTGACCTCTGAATATGAAAACTTACATCTCCTGTTGGTGTACCTGTGTCACTGCTATGCTTTTAAAGCTATATGAATACCTTACCTCATGCTAGGAGAATAGACACAGTAAAATAATAACAACCCAACTAAGGTTGAAAATCTAGGTCAGGGATAAAGCAAGAGTTATGTTGACCACATGGGCCCCGTGATACTGTAATTAGGCCAAGGACATCTTGACAAGGTAGAAAGGGAGCCTGGTCTCTAATGTCAATATCATTATCAGAATTCCTAACAGTGGATTCGGAGAGAATTCTCACATTTGACATTGTATGTTGGTTATCCTGTGGTGCAGTAAATGATGTTTACAACCTTTAAAAAAAAACAAGCTGGACTGTTTTGGATTATGACCTTTACAGAAGTGCAGTGACTATCAGAGCAGACCTCAGGCTGAGCACTGCCTGAGAAACCAGCCCTGGCACCCAGGAAGCCCCAACTCCAGCCCTGTCTGCTAACCTCCATTAGCTTCTGTTACATGGGGATAATTAAAATTCCCTGCCTCCTGGGGTCACTGTGGTGATTAAATGAGTTAAAACATGTAAAAAGCTTCATGCAGTGATGGCAGAGGTTATTAAGATAAAAATGGTGCTTACCCCATATGCTTGTTGTGAGAATGAACTAGATCGTCTACATAAAAAACATAGTAGTAGCAAAGAATAAAGTTTAGATTTTTTGGCTCTTGTATGAAAAACTTCTTTATAACATGTTTAAGAAAGATAAAAATCTCTGGAATGACATCAACAAATCCATCAATGCTCTGTGGTACAAAAGCAGTTCATTTGGCCTCCCATTCTGTCCTTCATTTAGCTAATCCATTATCATACCTAACGCCCAGATTTTCCTGGATTCCATTTTCTTTCTCTACCTGGAGATCAATTTGCATTTATAGTTCACAACTGCTGTTTGCCTTGGCTCAGAAGACCCACTCTGGAAATCACTGAATCCTTCAACATTCATAAACTTTGAAAGTATTGAGAAGTTTCTGAGGTTTAAAATTTGCTATAGATTATGTAACTCGTTCTGTACCACAAACTCACAAAGTACTACTGTTCTCCTAAACAAAAAGAGAAAGAGAGGTTTAAAGCAATTAAATAACATCCCCATTGTCACATACCTACTAAGCAGTGAAGTTAGGTTTTGAATCCAGGTTCCTCTCCCAAGCATCTGCTCATAAGTATTGCCCACCTGTCTTTCTCACCTATTCATCACCAGGCATAGATATGGACCAACCTCTTCATCAACACTTCTCTGCTTCATTCATACCAGTCATAACTACCATGCCTTGACTATCACCTTTTTGTGAACATACAAGTACCTGTAGGGTTGCTGTTCTTAAATCCCCTATGTTTCTCTTCCCTGTTTATTACTGGCCTCATCTTTAGGGGAACTTTACAGCTCCTATCCCTATTCATCAATGTACATTTAAAAGAAAGGTCATTTGCCCAAATTTTTAAGTGCAGAAAAGAATTCTAGAGTCAGCAGATGTTGGTTTGAAGGAGGAGGGACAGAAAAGCAAATAGCACACTGTACAGAAGAACTTTGCTTACTTCCTAGGTTTGGTCACAAGCGGTCCTTCACCATGAGTTATGTTGACTTACAGAAATTTTCCTCTTGTTGGTTTTCTGCACACTTGAAAGTTGTTCATGAGCTTAAAGAACATATTGTTATTGATTTGTTTGACAGTTACTTAATCTCTTTGTCTCCATGTGCTCAACTATGAAATGGGAATGCCATAGTGCCTCTCTCAAGGGGTGAGGTACACTGTTCAAGGGCAATAGACACTATTAGCAATGACAAGGATAACATTTCTGAGTTGTTTCATATGACCTATGAAAAGTAGTTTTTAACACAACTAAGAAAAAATTTTATGCCCAGATGATTCAACAGTCCACATATTGCTGTCTTGGGTGGCAAATAACTGGTACGTGCAGATTTTCTCATGTTACTGAAGTGAAAAAAAAATGTTGCTATGTGACTTGGGGTGGAGCTATGACTAAGACCATGATACTTTAAGATATGTCTTACCTGACCCATCCTTGTACCTATGTATAGAAGCCCTTTTTTCATCCTTATTATGGTCTGGGAAGTTTATATTTGTAGTCCCATAGAAACGTTATTGGAATTCTGGAAAGTTAATTTTAATCTATCACTTCTAGTGCAACCTGTAGCGAGAATAAAGACACTAAGACATATTTGTATTATTTATATACCATTTATAGTTCAGGGCAGGCGAGGGATTTTGAGTTCGATCTAGATAAAGGTTTACAGAATAAAGGCCATGACCCAGGGCCTAACTCAGATTCTATTAATTCATGAAGAAGGGAGTGACTAGAGGATGAACAACTGTAATAATGGCAGGAATTATGTGAGTACTATGAGCTGAGCTAGCTAGGAGGCCAGAAAGCACCTCTGCAATATACAGAGAGAAGGATGTACAGAAAGATCAGCCTACATAACACAATTGAGGTAGCATTTAATGTTTAGAAGACCGGTGCTTCAGTTTTGATGTACAAATCTTTTTTGCCCTTATAGCCTCTTATCTTGAGGCTCGAACTCAATTGACAGCCCTGAAGCTGTGTGGTTCTGCCATCCCGCTGGGCTCAACCATTTAGAGGGAGACACTGAGACAGGGAGACAGGACTTTTGCTTGGCTTCAAAGATTACACATCAGTACTCCAGCTGGGCCTGTTTACATTGCTTAGAGCCAATTGAAGGAAAAAGGAAATAGCTTAGCCAGCTCTGTACATATCAGTACATGGAGATAGGGCCAAGTTTCGTTAAAATAGAGGTAATTGCTCTTTTTTCAAGGAGAGCCATCCAGATGGTCTTCTACAGCTATGGTTTACAAAATGACACCAACCTTCAATCCAGTAGTAAGAAGTGACTGGGCCCTTGGATAAATCAAGAATGTGTGAATCCATACAGAACAAAGGACCAGCATGGAGTAAGAAGCTGAATGAAGAAGAGACAGTTATAGGGTAGAGACTTGAGACAGTCATATAAGCATGTGGACCATGTTTAAAATCTGATTCCTGATTTCTTCAAATAGATTGACCATAAAAGATGGTTTTCCATAGATTAGGAGAAAATTTTTGCAAAATATATACCTGAATTTACATAAAATGTACAGAGCACTTTTAGAAATTAACAATAAGAAAACTAACAATCAGGTGTAAAAATGGACAAAAGATCTGAATAAATGCTTCACCAAAGAAGATATACAGACAGCATACAAGCATTTGAAAAACTGCTCCACACCATATGTCCTTTGGCAATTGCAAATTGCAACAGCAGTGAGATACCTCCACAGGCCTATTAGATGGTGGTTACAGTTTGAATCTGAAATGTCTCAAGTGGTTAGAAGGTGAGTGGATCATGGGGGTATTATAGTTCACTGATGAGTTTATAACTAATGTGCTTGGTGGAGCTTGGTCAGAAAAGGCAAGTCATTGGGAGCATGACCTGGAACGATGTATGTATCTCCCTCCCAAGCTCTCCCTTCTCATTCCACTTCCTGGCTACCATGATATGGGCAGCTTTTACTTTTCTATTCTCCTTTGCCATACCAATTTTTCTTGGGGCCAACCAACCACTGGCTGAAACTGTGAACCAAAATAAACCTCTTGTCCTTTAAACCATGGCTGTCAGGTAGCATGTCCAGTGGTAGAAAAGTGACCATGACAATTGCTAAACTCTAAACACTAACCCCACCAAATGCTGGTGTGGATCTGGAGCAACAGAAACTCTTACTGATGGGAATGCAAAATACTACAATCACTTTGGGAGACAGTTCGATAATATCTTTAAAAACTAAACATCCAGTTTTTGGTGTTTTTGGAATTTATCCAAACTAGATGAAAACTTACTTCCATACTTAAGTCTTTACAAGGATTTTTATAGCAGCGGCTCTCATTTCACTGACCAAATGAGACACTTGGCAACATCTGACTTCAAAAAGTCAACACAGTGCAGTCCTCCTATCAGCTCTCAGGTAGAAGAGAACTAAAAATCCCACTGACCACCATCACCATCTACTAAGGCTAAGTTATAAGGTGTTCTGAACTCAGGCTTGAATTCCAAGTCCAAGACAGAGTTGTATCTACAGCAGAATGAGGAATTATTATAGGATTTTGGAAGAAAAGAATGCCATAACAAATATGAAGCCAGGAATACTAATTTTTAAATGTTAAATAGTCTATTTATTAATTGACATAATATATAATATTATAATTATTTGCAGTCTGAATAAAAATTCCCATGGCAAGCATAGTTTTTATCAGCTATGCATGAATACATTCAAAATTGCTTAACAATAAGTTATCTTTTTCCCCTTTTGTGAATTTAACTAGTCTAATGAGAGCTTTATAAATAACTAATGAAAAAAGGAAGTCTCGGTGCTTATAATATGAATCCTCCTACTACAGAAAATTAGGCCCATCTATTGAAAAACAAATATCCCCTTATGGAAGCAAAGGTTTCTTCTATCATGCCACTTAATCAGATTTAGAAACATAATTACCATCATGTAATTTGAACTAAATATATTAAAGTATTTCTTTTAAATGAAAATAATTGGAAAACATCAGGAACAAGCATTATATTTGAGACACCTTCAGAAGTTAACCTTGGCAAAGGTTGGCGCAATTAGAGCTACTTATCACTGCTGCTGTTTTCCCTCCCACCTTGGCAACAGGAAAGGCAAAATACTGGCCTCATATTGTTTGCATTTGATGTGAATTCTGTCAAATAGAAAGGGATAATTGAGTTAGCCTCCTAAATTGAGAGAGAAAAGTGAGAACAGCAGCAGCTGAAAATACTGTGCAGTTCTAAGTACTCAATCTGTGACGGGGAAATGTTTATACAATACCAACCACTCCAAAAAATGATGCATTAGCACTGTAGACTTGTGCTGACTTGAGAACCATGCCCTGGATTACTCTTCTTTGAAATACAAAGTGTCAATGCAGTGTAATGGGCATGTTGTCTCTCCTAATTTATTCTCACTTCAACACTAAATAGCAGGACTGTTTTTTTAAGAGGGCCTGTTCTGAAGGAGTAATTTTTGTACCTCTATGGGAGTGTAATAACTATGTTCTTCCTACTTCCTATGGTTGAACTCTATTCTCAACTTGCCCTTCTGTGAGAAGTTGTCATAAGAAAGTAGAGACAACTTCAACTCTTGGACAAAGTGTCCTATCCCTCTCTATCTGATCCAGGTGGGAAGTATTGGAGAACTGAAAAGTGTCCATCCTGCAGGCCACCAATTAGCAATGTGTCCTCACTTCTCCATGTGGGCTGACCCTCGAACAAGTTGCATAAATTATCTCTGGAAGACAAGACATGCAAAGGAAGTTTATTAGGGGGTGTCTAGTTTCCAGGCTGCCATAGGAAATAACACAAGCTAAGTGACTTGAAACAACATAAATGCACTGTCTCATAGTTCCAGTGAGATAACTTCTAGTTGTCCACTTGCTATCTGTTCTTCCCTTCTTTGGAAATCAAGATTCCAACAATGCTATGCTTTCTCTGAAACCCATCTAAGTGAGTCCTTCCTTCCCTCTTCCAGCTCTGGTGGCCTGCAGAATGAACATTTGGTAGCCACTTTTGGCAATCTCTGCCTCTATCGTTACATGCCCATCATCACCATCCATCTTCCTCTCCTCTTCTTATAAAGATGCCCACCATACTGAAGTAGATCCACCCTACTCCAGTATGACCTGGTCTTAACTAATTACATATACAGTAATGCTTTTTTTTTT